>JAWPHD010008394.1:0-115650 GCA_037043455.1 Cyrtodaria siliqua
CTTAGTTCATTATCTGTGTGTTTATCATATTCATATATCAGTTCTCCATTATAAGCATTATTGCCCACTGTTGAAGATGGCGCAAAATCTGCTTCCGATAAGTCAAACTGTTCCGGTTCGTACGGAAAATCATACCTAACATTTATTGATGAGTTTTTGTCAGCAATATCTACACCATTGTTTTCATATGATGGGTTTGATACAGAATTATCGATCAGCTTCCATGTCTGTTCAGTTGTCTGCTCCAAGTATTCCTGGAATCCACTGGGCTTACGTTCATTGCCTGGAACCAAGCTCTCTGAAAGATTATGTTAAGTGACGCTTATAATACAGGGTGACGCAATTATCAGTAGCTCATTAATACTCGAAAAGGTATTTGAATAATAGTAAACATCTTCATGGGCCATTACGGACAGAGAACTACGAACCTTTAAACAACACAATCACAAATATTTATACAATTATAACCTTGCAGTAGGTGCAAGAATTCATAACAAAATGCTGGTACATCTGTCTGCAGTTGTAAAAATAAATGTATGCCTTGAGTGTGTTGGAAGTGGGGTGGGTGTCCGGAGATTCCTGATCTAAACCCACCTCATCTCTTAACACCTTCCAATGAGAAAGTGTTGATTCTTACGAATGGCGGGAGGTATTCAGTACTGGTTCTACCCGGGAAAAATGGGGTGGTCTGCCTCTACCACAAAAAACTTGACCATCATATATGTCCTAAATTGTGTTTAAAATGACATAAAACACCATTCAAACAAATCCTTTCAACTCTTTCCTTTCAGTGCCCCCTCCTTTCATTCTATTATACTAAATTAGCCTTGAAATAAGAGTATATTCCAAATAAATCTACTAATTAAACAAACTGAATGACTCCCAGGTTTACTGCTTATTGATAATCAAACCCTATAATCGTAACATGCTTTATGACTACTGCATGTGCTTCATGTTAATTTCAATGTCTCACAACACTCAGCGATATACATGTACATGTATACATACATTTATCACATAACTTACGGTGTGGGAGTGGAATAACACCATTCTATATTTTCGATATACCACTAGTTGTATAAGTATGGAAATAAGCTTAGATGCGCTGTCAAAAAAAATTGATAATGACTATGATCCAATTCCCACGGTTTATGTCGGTTTCGCGTGTTAAAGCGACAGGCAAAATGCAATAAAAGTTGATATGTGAGTTATGTGATAAATAGAATCTAACATTCGTTCTCATTCATTATTGAATTTATTAAACTCGTTAGCAAAAGTAATGTAATGCTAGGCAAGAGCCTCGCATTATATCATTTTGCCAACTCGTTTAATAAAATCAATAATGAATGAGTACTCATGTAAGATCCTCTATGTATTACATCTTCTGTTTTTATTATAACACAAACAAATGATTTCGCAACTCCCATAATTGGGCTATAGATTGAGGAGTGAAGGGCATTTTGTGACTTCGGAAGGAAGGTAATGAAAAAACTTGAAGTGCAAAATGGTGACTTTTTGGTCAGAATGTGTAGTAGTCATTTAGATGAATCAGTGTATAAAGCTTGAAGAGTGTATGGTAGTGTTGGGAATCGGCTGAAAATCCATGATCGATCATCAGAATATTTAACCGACCGATGATCGATCATTAATCGATTAAACATGGCTGCCTATAAAAGACAAGTTTAAGCCTTTTTCAGACTATAATGAAGAAAAGAATCACATTTCAAGTATGTTCTGGTAATAATGGAACTGACCAACATATATTTTAAACAAGAAATGACTGTGACAAATGCCCTTGAAGTGGTTTTGACCTTTGACCTCTAAGTGTGACCTTGACCTTGGAGCCACGGACCAGGATTTTAGGTGCGACACATCGTCTTGTTGTGGTGAGCACTTGTGCCAAGTTATTTTAAATCGTCCATGAATGTCAGTTATTAACCGAACATGAAAGCACTTCTTTTTGACTTTGACCTCTAAGTATGACCTTGACCTTGGAACCACGGACTTTGATTGTGCATGCGACACATCATCTTGCTGTGGTGAGCACTTGTGCCAAGTTATTTGAAAATCCGTCCAGGAATGTCAGTTACTGACCGGACACGATTGTACGGACGGACTGAATGAAAGACAGTGTGATACTACATGTACATAACCCTTCGGGGCATAAAAAATAAGTTGTGATACCCACTATAAATATGTGATTAATTGTTGCAAAATTTTAAATCCATTTTCTTGTATATTTTAGTACCAGAAAATGAAATAATCCATAATTTTCAACAAGCGAATAAAATTGATCATGAAAAATTGTAACTGATTAAACAGATCAAAGGCATAACTGATCGATGATCGATCAAATCAATTAACCGGAACAACACTAGTGTTTGGCTATGGAAAACTTAAAACAGAGCTAATGAAAACCGTAACCAAAATCAATTAAGTGTAAAATGTACATCAAGGTTTGTGAGATTGACCTATCCTTTGAAACATGCAGCAAGTAAACATTTCAGTTTCCTGAGCTGTAAAGCATTTACTGTGTACAAAAGTGACTTGGGGGCAATTGTCAACTGTTGACTTCCTTTTAAAATCATACAGGAAATCTATCACACTTTTTCTTGAAGAGTCTAAAACTTTAAAAATGTTACAATACATGATAAAATGTAAGATCTATTAAAATATGATGTTTCCACTACGTGTTCCAGCATACAATTTCAATTCAGCATAGATCTTGAATAATACTGGATGTTAAAATGCTTAAATTAACCCTGATGTATAGAATAAATTGAATGTTGTTTAACGGCTCTTCAACACAGTATAGGTTATTTATAGCCGCCCCAGAGAGAGAGGGGAAGGATACATAGGAACCCGGGATCCGTGCCCTACTCTTATTATCGAATAGATTCCTATGGTTCTTTAACGAGGTCGGATGATAGACCGATACACAGGACCGCGGGTTTACGTCCCCATCCGACGGACGAAGCTAAGGGAAAGTGTCTTGCCCAAGAACACACTGACGAAACTCAGTGAATTTCCTTGTACATGTAAATAAGGGGTCATATTAAAGGCACTAACCTGCCGAATAACGGAGAATTACACTACATAATTATTTATCCAAACTCTATCCCGGTGTTCAGGTCATAAAATAATGTATGTGCCGATTAAAAATATAGGTTTATTCACGGGTACATACAATACCCGAGATTGAATATGCGTAAAATAAATTATTTGTTGGTAACTCTTAATTCGACGCTCCACGTGAAGAGTTTGGATTCTCAAAATATGTTAGTTATATATATACCTCATCATCATAATGTTTAGAAACGGTGTACATATGATGTAAAATTTGGCTTTTGTTGGCGGGATAGCTGCATTAAAGTCGATGGCACTTGAACTAGAAAGTGTCATTATTTGTCAATTTTATGTATTTCTTCAAACTCACCTTCAGCTTCGAAGTCATCCAAAACTTTATCAAGATCTACAAGCAGATTGTCCATAGTGGCTGTCTCACAACATCATGTCCTTATAATCTGAAAGAAAAGCACACAATACAATTATATTATATAACCACAAATTTCTTATTTCCTGGACACTTAATATAATTCTTCTAAGGCCACATTAAACATAATTATAGGAGGTTCATATTAAAATCTTAAAAACAAAATAGAAAGTTAGTAGGAAAATGCATTATTTTCAAAAAATATTGTTCACACTTTTTTCAATTACCAATACCTAACCCAACTTCTGATCCATAATATTAACATCCGACATCTGAATTTATAATTCCAGACATGTAAACAAAATATTTAGGGATCGGACATATAAAATAAGGATGATCAGAAAACAGGAAACTAACAAACTTTTTATTTGGCTTTTTTACAACTTACTAAATAGTTCTTAGCATACAAACTGAAACTGCGTGAAATAATATTTAAGGAATGTATTTATTACTGAACAAGGTGAGCAATTCCAGAATGTATTCCCCGTTAACGATCAAACACATCTTGTTGGAATGTGCAGACTTTGATCTTATATGGCAAAGATACTACAATGTTAATACTATGAAAGAGTTATTTGATACTATAGATGTTAGTCTTGTTATAGATTTCTTGAAAGAAATCAGACTTTATTTATCATTTTAATATGTTCTTATATATATGTACCTGTTTATACACCCGTTGATGGGCATTTGTTGATTTTACATATATATACATGTACATACATGTAGTTTATATTACTACCATATCATCCGTTATTTGTAAATAGTTTTATCTTTATATATTTACATTAATTTTTAATTACTACTTTATTTCTTCATCTTTCATCAGTTTTTGCACACAATATGACCTATTTATGTGTCCACGTGCCGTAAAACACCATTCATTTATTATTACTGAACAGTGAACAGAGAAAACTACAGACATATTAATAAACAGATAGGAAACTCCCTATCTGAACCAATGAAGTAACCAAAATAGCACGTGGCACCTGAACTTTTCCTTCTATCTTCTCTCTCAATGGTATTATAATAATTTATGTTTATTTTGAAAGTAAGAAATTGTATAAAAAGAAGTTTAAAGTTAAAAATGTCATCATTTTCGCTTTTCTCTTAAAAATCAAGGTTTTGACATAGTCAAAGTTTCCGTCAAACTCCTTTTTTGCTCTAGATGTAAGAGAAAGAAAAATACTACCATTGGAAAGAAAATTAAATTTGTGATGGTATTTGGCATGAATGAAACTTGTATCTATAAAAAATTTCATAATATGTGTGTTTAAAGTTGGGAAATAATTTGTGAAATTTTCGCACTGTGCCACGAGAAATTTAGATAATTTTCGTAGTGTCCTATCTATTTGTTATTACCGGTAGGTCTGTGAGAAAACCAACATATATATACTGCCCAAAAAAAGAAACTTCCGCATTTTAAGCTGTGATTTGCATAGGGTTGACTTTGTTACTCTTTGTACACCAATCTAGATACAATTTCATCATTTTATACTTATCACTCAATCATTCTGATCAATATTAATAATCATCAACAAGAGGCCCAAGAGGGCCTGTGGACGCTCTACTGGCTAATATGGCTCTTATGACATCAATGAAGTGAGTGACTATCGTCTTAAAGAGGCAAAATATAGCATTTTAACTATATCAAGAGCAATAACTCCGTCATTACTGGTCCGATCTGGCAGGTTTTCAAAGTTGGCTAGTAGAGATAATAAAAATATAAATAAATAAAAATTTAAAATTAAAAAAAATTTAAAAAAAAAAAAAAAATATATATATATATATATAAAAAAAAAATAAAAAAATAAAAAATAAAAAAAAAAATACGAAAAAAAAGAATAAAAGAAAAGAAAAGAAGAAAATAACAAAATAAAAAATAAAGAAATTAAAAAATTTAAAACAAGCATTGATGTAAAACTGTGCCCCCTGGGGCGGGGCCAGATGTGACCCCAGGGTCAGCATTTGAACAAAATTGGTAAAGGACCATTAGCTTATAGCAACAGCAAAATATTAAACCTCTGGCTCTTGCAGTTTCAGAGAAAAAGATTTTTTAAGTTTTTCCCTATACATGTCTATGTAAAACATGTGACCCTTGGGGCAGGACCAAATGTGACCCCAGGGTCACCATTTGAACAAACTTGGTAAAGGACCATAAGCTTATAATAATTGTAAAATATCAAACCTCTGGCTCTTGTAGTTTCCGAGAAGAAGATTTTTAAAAAAAATATCCTATATAAGTCTATGTAAAACTGTGACCCTCGGGGCGGGGACAAATTTGACCCCAGGGTCACCATTTGAACAAACTTAGTAGAGGACCATAAGCTGATGCTACATGTAATACATGAGAGCTCTGTGCCTTGTGGTTTCAGAGAAGAAGATTTTTTTAATTTTTTTCCTATATGTCTATATGAAAAACATGCAAAACCTCAATATACAAACTTTGGATCCCCTAGGCACGGCCATTTTTGACCCCAGGAACTTTATTTGAACAAACTTGATAGTCTAGGCGTTGGCAATCATTTTAAAAGAAAAACTGTTGAAATCTGTCAAGCGGTTCTGGAGAAGAAGATTTTTTAAGGTTTCGACCATATATGGTAATGGCAGCCATCTTGGATGTAGCGCTGACCTAATTTTAACAAATCTAAAAAGCATTCATCTAAGGATCATCCATTTGAAGTTTGGTCAAAATTAGCCAAGCGGTTTCTGACGAGAAGTCGTTTGAAGAATTCCCTATACATGTCTATGTAAAACATGTGACCCTTGGGGCGGGGCCAAATGTGACCCTAAGGTCACCATTTGAACAAACTTGGTAAAGGACCATAAGCTTATAGTAAATGCAAAATATCAAACCTCTGGCTGTTGTAGTTTCTGAGAAGATTTTTTTAAAAAAAATCCTATATAAGTCTATGTAAAACTGTGACCCCCGGGGCGGGGACAAATTTGACCCCAGGGTCACCATTTGAATAAACTTAGTAGAGGACCATAAGCTGATGCTACATGTAATACATGAGAGCTCTGTGCCTCGTGGTTTCAGAGAAGAAGATTTTTTAAAGTTGTTTCCTACATGTCTATATGAAAAACATGCAAAACCTCAATATACAAATTTTGGACCCCCGGGGCACGGCCATTTTTGACCCCGGGGACTTTATTTGAACAATCTTGATAGTCTAGGCGTTGGTGATCATTTTAAAAGAAAAACTGTTGAAATCTGTCCAGCGGTTCTGGAGAAGAAGATTTTTTAAGGTTTCGACCATATATGGTAATGGCAGCCATCTTGGATGTAGCGCTGACCTAATTTTAACAAATCTAAAAAGCATTCATCTAAGGATCATCCATGTGAAGTTTGGTCAAAATTAGCCAAGCGGTTTCTGAGGAGAAGTCGTTTGAAGAAAAGTTAACAGACGACGGACGACGGACGACGGAAGACAGACAACACACCATCCCATAAGCTCTGCTGGCCCTTGGCCAGTAGAGCTAAAAACCAGTTAGTGTGTTGCTGCTAAAACATGTTTTATTCAAATTGCGAAATCACTATATTTGTATTATAAAGGGAGGTAATCTGAAAATGTTCATTCTTGAAAGCTGTATGGCGCAAAAGTGAATGAACAGGTCAGCTTACTTTCTCCGTCTTTTTGGTGCTGGGGTTATCTTCTGTTTATTTCAATAGAACAAAACTGTTTTAAATCAAAGTTTAAACCGTAAGAACCGGAAATGCTGTTTAAACCAAAACAAGGGGAATAACTGTGTGTACAAGTTTGATTCAAGGAAAATTGTTTTTATGACAGTGCTGGCCTTTTAACAAAGGCATTAACATACAAGACCAAACAAAATATATTTTCATTGTGTCTACATGTATGGGTAAAGTTGCAGGTTTCTTTTTTTGTTGAGTATATAAGCCCTGCCAGTTCATAGAGGGCTGGCGTGGCGCAGTCGGTAGCGCGGCGGATTTTTAACCGGAGGCTCCGGGTTCAATCCTCAGTGGTGCCACTGAGTTCCGTCGGTGTGTTCTTGGGCAAGACACTTTTCCTTAGCCTCGTCCGTCGGATGGGGACGTAAACCGGGCGGTCCCGTGTATCGGTCTATCAACCGAGCACGTTAAAGAACCATAGGAATCTATTCGATAATAAGAGTAGGGCAGGTTCCCGGATTCCTATGTATCCTTCCCCTCTCTCTGGGGCGGCTCTAAATAACCTGTACTGTGTTGATGAGCCGTTAAACAACATTCAATTCAATTCAGAAATTCAACAAACTTTAAATTCCAATATATTCTCCCTGTAAAACCTATTGATCTTTGTCTACCATGGGAAGATATATTTGTTATCAATAACCCATTTGACATATCACGGCAATGATCACAAACCTACCTGTATAACTGTATTTATTACTCTCATTAATAATATATGTATATGCAGCATCCAGACCAAAGCAGATAAATCAGACATTTATAACTAGATTTGTTGCCAGTTTTATGGCTGAATAATATACCCATAAATGTATCGGAGCAGGAATGGTGGCATTGACCTAAATATGGTCTCACACAGATAACAATTTTACAGCTTTGTCACCAAGGCAGTTTTAGTTATAGCAGGAAATCTTTAACTGTGGAATGTAGCCCTAAATATCCCAGCAATTCCCGGGCCTGCATTTGCACCTTGACTTCAAAATACAATCTGGGTAGAAATCTGTCACCCTGTTTTGCTGTGGACTTCTGCGGGTGATCTCAGTGATAACATCAATATAATACACCTTTTTTTTAAAAATAAAACATTACAAAATCCTTTCAGTCCCAGATCCCAGATTTGTCCAATTAACAATGTCGGCCACCTGTCATAAAACAACCCCAGCACACTTCTCAACGTAATCCTTTAATTGCACTCGCTTATGTAATGCAATTAGCATCCACAGCTGCGATCAGTGATTACCCGGGGCGGTTTTATCGACAATCAACGATGCCGGAAGTCCCGCCTCCAAATTACTTTAATCGACAGTTGGCATTGTCGACATTATCCAATCAATTGACCCGATCTATTTTAATCCAGACCCGCTAGCCAATGAAACGACTACTACATGTAAATCACATGTTCGTCACGTGATAACCAGTTCGTCACGTGGTGAGCTGAAAATGGCGCTACACTGAAACAATAACACTAACACGTTGATAAATTAGCAATCAGGCCGATTTGTCGGCAATCTTTCGATGAGTAAAGAAACTAAGGACGTTTGATAATGGAAGTATGTTTGATATGAAATGGTAGGTGTGATTCTTTTATTGTTTCTCAGTGTATTGTTGAGCGTAATTGTAACAGCCATGAAAGGCGGGTGGGGTAACGGTTTGTGCATAGTTAGTGTACTAATTACGTTCGAAGAATTGAGTTGTCAAAAAAATCAAATAAAAACAAAACAAACTGATATACATAATCAGTTTGATTTCGTATTTGGCAGTGCTAATGTTTACATTTCAAATGAGTTTGTTGAACTTTTTCAGTGTTAAAAAAAGGAAAATATGAAAGTGAAAGTGAAAGTAAAAAGAGGAAAAATGTGATGTAATGCACACCCAATCAAAAAGTCAAAATCATCTGGGGTACTGGACAAAAACATAAAATAAAATGTTTATATTGATTCACATTTTAGGTAAAATGGTAATAAAGTTAAGAATCTCATCTGTAACCTATATAAAGTTATGCCTTTTTTTCTCTCCATTAAATGACTACAGTTGTTACGGCAGTATCTGAACTGTAATATGAAACTCAATATCTATATTGAAATTTAAAAATGCACATGTGGTTCTTACTGTTGCTACTGTTTCACCCAATTGCAGTCTACAATCTATACCACTGAAACATACAATAATTGTCTGAAGAGTAAATAAGGATTGTTTCCTTTAATGTGTATAATGAATTGTAAGGAGTATGCAAGACGCAGTTTTAACATATTGAGAAATCGAAAGAATTCAGGACTTGTGTCCATTTTTTGGGACTAGTCACAATTTTTTTGGGACTAGTCACTTTTGACAGGGTGACTAGTCCCGGACTAGTGGCTAAAAATTTATTTGTACAGCCCTGAGACGGCTGCACGGTTGGCTGGCTAATACACTGGTGTGAGACCATATTTAGGTCAATGCCACCATTCCTGCTCCGATAAATTTATGGGTATATTATTCAGCCATAAAACTGGCAACAATCATCGGTTAAATGTAAAAATGCACTTAATTATGTTCAAAATAGAAATAAACATGAGTTTGCAGGAGACAACACTTGTGAAAATGAAACATTTAAACAAATTTATATCAATTAGAATTACTTTTGCTGACGAAATGGCAATGGCATAAGACACAAGCCAGAAAAAATACACGCTTAATCAAAAATAGTTGTTAGTTCAAGGTCTCAAACACAGATTAACATACACATGTTACACTTCATATCGACTAACCGATTATGACCGATGATTGATTGGTTCACCCGAACAAATTACCGACTGTAAATTTCAACCGATTGCCCATCACTACATGTCAGGCCATATATAACATATTTTTTGTGGTAGAGGCAGGCCACCCCATTTATTCCTGGGCAGAACCAGTACTGCATACCTCCCGCCATCCGTAAGAATCAACACTCTCACAAGTCGTATAACAATTAACATAGGCTTATGTGAGCTTCTGAACCGACTGTGCAGATGGTTGCGTCTGTAGGAAAAAACCTACCAGTCTTGATTTGCAGGGTTCCGGAAATACAGTTGCCCGACGCCCCGGGCAAGTGGATTTTGGTTGCGGGCAAGTGACCTTCGCAAATATGGTTGCCCGCCACTTGCCCGACGGACATTTCCATTCCAGAACAAATAAAGTGGCAAACTAGCCATAGCAGAATTTCATTTTGATAACTGAATAAAACTGGCCGCTGTTTTTCGGCGCTAGCGATTGTTAATAAGATCAAACAACTTTCGGTACAATCAACAATCTCGCCCCTGGCAGCTTAATTTGTGGCATTATTTCAATAAACAACTAATTAACCCACACGCGGATTTCACACCGTTTGAAAACAACACCGTATCACAATTTATCCTGACACGACTGTCAGACGGGTGTCCTGCTTTCATCTAATTCCCTTTAGTTGAAATACAAAGGCGTAGGAACGTTACCATGGTTGCAGAAATTGGGGGCCAAGTGAATATTTTTAATAACGTTTTTCTCGTTTATTTGCTTGTCGCACATTTAAATGAATAAAATAGCTTCTTTTTTTTCTGTCAACTGGTTAATTGTTCACACTGTGACATTAAACGTTCCATAAACTAGCTGCCAAGCATTTTTTTGGATGGTCATCAAAAATGATGGGGTTGTGTGTGTGGTGATTGGTGGGGTGGGAGGGCGGAATAAAATGAGTTTGTATACTGTCTGTCTCATCATTTTATGATTGAAGCCATAGCAGAATTTCATTTTGATAACTAAGTAACACAAAGATGTAATAGACACAAAAAAGGAAAATGCAACCATTTGATTTTTGTATATGAATAAATACAATGTATTATCTAATTCATAAAAAACATTCTCCCTTCCTTTTCTAAGTAAGTATAATGGTCCAAATTATGAAACGGTCCGTCCCGTTTAACACGAATAATGGTACAGCGCCAATTTTTAGGGCAATTAAGTGTTCTTAAATGTGGGGCAAGTGACATTATGGGCAGGGCAATTGACTTTTGAAAATCCACTTGCCCCAGAAATCCACTTGCCCCAGGGCAAGTGGATCCAGGCCAGGGCAAGTGGTCCAGGGCAAGTGGATTTTCAAAATATTTCCAGAACCCTGATTCGGCATCTGAACCGACTGTGCAGATGGTTGCGTCTGTAGGAAAAAACCTACCAGTCTTGATTTGGCATACATCATATCATCTCACACACTTCAAAGCCTGGGATTCGAATCCATGTCACATAAGCCAAATTATGCTATGGCACTGCCAACTGGTTAGTCTGGTAGTGGCCCTTATTAGTATTAATAATTGTTATTAGGTATGTGGTATTAACAAGTTTAAATGGCTGCTTCACATTATTATGATAATAGTTTAAATCCATGGAGAACTACTAAATAACCAAGGGATACTGATTTATCCAGGCATTACAAAGCTGCAGTAAAATAATTATTTTGACAGCAGACCAAATTCGGCCATCTTTTTTATCATGGACCACTGGTTTATAGTAGGGTGGTTCCCACAGAAATGTTTTACATACGGCTTGATCAAGGTGTACATTTATAATATTTGTGAAACATACTTACACCAACTTAACAAACGAATACACAAAAATGCCAAATAAAAGGTAAATTCCGTCCAAATATTGACAACATCAATCGATGATTCACTGGCAGCAAAATGTCAAGGTCGCTAGAAATCACGTGACAAAAGCGGAAATTCAACTGTGACATGCGTTTTCGCGAGTAAGCAGTATTGCTCAATATTAATAGAAAATGATGTCATTTATTGGAAAACCCATATTGTTAACGTGTGTTACCAGGTACCAAAAGGAAGTCTGTGTGTTAAAGTTAATAAAAAATATCTGTTTAAGAAATGACACTGCTTTATTAAGACAATTTCACGATTCAGGTTCAAGAAAAGCAAGATCAAGACTTCGTCAACAAATCATGTCAGCCTCAGCAGAAATCACAGTGAAAGAACAACAGTTTGACTACTTTCTGGTATTAGACTTTGAAGCAACTTGTTGGAAAAATGACAAAAAAATACCACAGGTACTTGAATACTAGTTGTGAAATACGTTTAATATGAAATGGGTTAAACCAGGGCTTTAAATGACGATTTTCATCCCAGGTTAAACCAGGGCTTAGCGCGAGCACAGTTTCTGTCTGATTCTGTGTGCTATATGTATGTAATTACGTATGTAACCAGGTACTGGTCTACCTGGTAGATATCTGAACCATGACATCAGAGTCTAGATAGATACGTATATTAATTAAGTCTGGTAGTAACGCACTTATAAACCTATCTATTTACATATCCCCCAACTGAGTCCTATTACATACCCCCAACCTTTTTTTATTTTTGATATCTGAAACCTTCAAATATCACACAACACATACAGACAACAACATATACAATGATCTATGCATCTGGGAATAACCTCATACAATGCCTACCCGGATTCTCCACCAATGTAATCGGACCGGAAAAAAATATTACACTTAAATATTTAGGCACTCAGCGGGTTTGAACTCGGGACACCTTAAATGTGAAGCGGATGCTCTACCGATATTGCCATAAGAGTTAGCTCTTTGGCGAGACAGTAGTACTGCGCTTATAAACCTATCTTTACATATCTCCCGTACTGAGTCCTATTACAATAATGAGTTAAACAATATTGCCCTGATTGAGGCCATTTCATTTTGTTACAAACACAAATCTTTAAAAGATCTTCTCAGAAACTGCAAGAGCTAAGGGTTTTATATGTTGTGTTTGATGTAAGCTTATGGTCATCTATCAAGTTTGTTGGTTACATAGTGAAATGGTGACACTGGGGTCAAAATCAGCCCAGCCCTAGGGGTCACATGTTTTACATTGATATATACGGAAAAACTTCAAAAAAATTCTCTGAAACCACAAGGTATAGAGCTCTCATAAATTGTATTATTATATACCAAATGTTTATTCCCTACCAAGTTGTACAAATGGTGACTCTGGGGTCAAATCCCAGGCCCCGTCCCAGAGGTCACAGTTCTACATAGAGTTATGAAAGGAAATCTTTAAAAAAAAAAATTCTCTGAAACTGCAAGAGCTAGCTGTCTAATAGGTTGCATGTAGAATAAGCTTATAGTCCGTTACCAAGTTTTGTTTGAATTGTAACTCTGGGGGGAAGTTTACCTTGCCCTGGCATCACAGTATTACATAGAATTAGATTGGAAAGTCTTAAACAAACTTAGCCAGACCTCTTTTATCTCACCCACTTATGTTACTGTTGCCAGTGTCTACAATGGACAAGGTCATAAGGTGAGCCATTTGGCCCCCATTTTTTACTCTTGCGGTAGTGAAGATGGACCATAGATAATGAATATGTACCATAACTATAACTATGGGCCGAAACTAATACCTACTGAGTTCTATGTATCCCAGATTTAACATATTTTTGAACTAACTAAAAGTATTCAGTACCATGAAGTACTACCGTATTTTCATTTCTTTTGTAGGAAATTATTGAATTTCCAGTGTTAAAGATAAACTCCAAAACTCTAGAGACTGATGCAGTATTTCACCAATACGTACAGCCGAGGGTTCATAAACAGCTCTCAACTTTTTGTACAGAGGTAAGTTTGAAAATATATAATTTGGAACTTCCAAGAAAATTATACAAGCTTAATTTTGGGATTTTTTTTTTTACGACTTGATGATATTAAATTTTAAATATTGTGAAGTACCATATATAATGTAAAAGCACTCTCACAAAAACAAATAATGCATTAAATGTTAAATAAGGCATGTTCAAAAAAAAAAGTCTACCAACCTTTTTTTTTATGCCCCAACCACCGGATGGTGAGGCGGCATATAGCGTTAGCAATGTCCGTCTGTCCTTCCGTCTGTCCATCCCGAAAAGTTTGTGTGTCTATCTCCTCCCACAGTTGTCAACAGATTGCTTCGAAACTTTACAGGATGCTTACCTATGATGTCAAGATGTGTATATTGTTTCAGTGTCAAAATCGTCTTAGTATTACCGGACTTATAACCCTTTTTTCATCAGATTTTCAGTTAAAATATTTTGTGTGTCTATCTCCTCCCACACTTTTCAACCGATTGCTTTGAAATTGTACAGGATGCTTACCTATGATGTCAAGATGTGCATATTGTTTCAGCGTCAAAATCATCTTAGTATTACCACAAAATCGTCTAAGTATTACAAGACTTATAACCCTTTTTTCGTAAGATTTTAAGTTAAAATATCTTGTGTGTCTATCACCTCCCACAGTTTTCCTACATTTCTTTTCACACTTTACATGATGCTGAACTATGATATCAAAATTCGGCGTCAAAATCGCTCCCGTATTACCAGAGTTACGGCCCCTTTTTCATCAAATCTTACGTATTTCACTGATTGTTTTCAGTGGAGGCATCTGTGTCCCATGGACACATTTCTAGTTTTTTGTAGCAAGAATTTGTGAAATTCTATTGATCACATAAAACCCTTACAAGTTGATGATACAACGTGAACATTTCTGTGTGATGTTGTCAATTTACCTATATTAGACATTCCCAGTTAAATTACATGTTCCTGTTACAAATAATAGGACACTTTAACAAGAAGACCATTGTTTAACGGGACACACCGCAATCTTGAAGTTGTTATCAACTATCAAAATTAGCTTCTCAATTTATTAATTCCGTTGCATTTTGACTTTAAACCTGCTTGCATATCATTAAATAAAATTTAGAATTTTCAGTTTTCATGGTTATTTTACCAAATGTTGAATTATTGGTGCAATATTATCAAAAGTCAGTAATAGACAAAAACAGTTTGCACTTTATACTATTCTTATAATTAATATTAATGATTAAAATAATGGATGTTATGTGGAAAAACTTACGGGACGCCGCAAGTTTTTAAAAATCAAGATTACCGTGTGTCCCTTTAACATGCAGTTTACTAATTAGTTTAATAGTTTATTAGCACCTAATTGTTTCATGAAAGATAAACGTTAAACTCTGAATGCATCCTATGATGTTCCAGGCATATAAAATCATACTGAAACCTGACTTTCGGTCAGTAGAGCTTGAAAACAATGCTGGCATTGTACGTGCTCGTAAGTTATTTGTTGGGATTAAATCTGTATTCCAAATAAGTAGCAGAGAGAAACTGTTTAATCAAATCATTTTTTTGCTATTTTAACAGCTTACAGGTATTATACAACATATGGTGGACGAACAGCCTCATATTGAAGAAACTTTAGAGGTAGGTTATTATTATGGACTACTACATTTACGCTGTCGCAGGTATGAAACTCGTTATATAAAATTATATAGTTAAATGGTATGCCGTATGGAAGAATTATGGGTGTCAAATTAATTACAAATACAATTGTGATCATTTGGTTTAATTGCTATTTATAAAATAGTTAAATCAGGAAAATTTGGTGAGTTTTAAGCTCTCACAGGGCTAATGCAATAGCAGTTTTTTCCGTCTGCATCAGTAAGTAGTATTCATATGGATTCTGCTGATATGAACAGTACTTTCCAGAAAAAAAATAGCTAAATAAAATATGGCCACCATTACTAACAAGAGCGCCTCCTAACGGGGGCATTACCTGCCCGTTTTCTAAGATTTTTATGAGAAAAGCATTAGGGTTCATCCTTGTACAGAGGGCAGTCTATGAAGTTTCATGATCTTAGGTTGAAATGTACTCAAGTTATAGCTTGAAAACTGTTTTACTATGCAAGTTCACATTGACCTTTGACCTGCTGACCTCAAAACAATAAGGACCATCACTGCGCCATGGGGAGCCTAACTATGAAGTTTCATGATCCTATGTTGAAAGGTACGCAAGTTATAGTGCAGAAGAGTAATGGTCCTCTACTGAGTTTATTCGATCCCGGGGTCATATTAAGCCCTGCACAGGCGGTCACAATTTTACATAGATTTCTATGGGGAAGTTGTTGTTATCTTGGACGAAAAGGCATAATAAGGGAAACAATCAAATAAAAGCCATGCTTTTCTAATGCTGCTTTGCAGATGATATTTAGTTATTTCGCATCGTTTAGACATTGTCATCTATTGTTATAAGAGCCATGGTAGCAATTAAAAAAGTATAGGGTCTATGAGGGCATATAGTCAGATTGTAAGGTAGATTCTGATTGGATTAAAGTACCCAAATCATAACAAATCCCCATAAAACATCAAAATATCATATTTCTATCATAAAACATGTTGATTTAGGATATTTTGACTGAAATTTACATTTTTATGGATGCAATTGTACTGAGAGTATATTTGTAAAAAAGTAAAATTTCTTTACTATCATTCTGGGGGTGCCGACCTTCAGTAAAATATTAGAGGCTGAAAGCATTACATTTCCCCCAATTTGCTTTTTCGGGTGTCTCTAAGATACATGTAGTTCTTTAAAAAAAAAGTTAGGTTTTATCATCCGTTCGGATATAGGAATAGGGGTTGTAGGCCAAAAGGCTATAATGGAGGCCTATGGGAAATGCAATAGTGGTATATGACCATCACTGAAAGATTGGATACATTCGAAAACCATCTGTCAGATCAGTTAACAGCTAAGTTATGGCCCGCTCGGTTAAAAAATGAACTATGTTTTACTCAAAGGGGAACAATTTGTACAATGTTTTAAACATATTTATTTTACATCGATTGCGAAACAAATTCTTGCAGCTTAGATTAATCACTCTCGATGGCTTCCTGGGTAGAACCAGTACTAAGCAATGTGGATTAATGATCTTGCTCAAGGATAAATAACGTGGCCGCCTCGGAGGATCGAACCCACGACCTCTCGATCAGGAGTTTGGCGCTCTACCATTGGACCACACACTCCACATGTTAGTGTCCGGTATGAGAGTTATTTCCCTTGATTGAAACTTTGGGTGCTCATTCCAAGTTGGTTCAAACGGACACCGTGTGGTCATAATTGAACGCACCCCTGGGTCACAGCTTTACATAGAATTTATTAAGAAAGTAATTTTTAATAAAAAATTCTTCTCTCTGATATTTTGCATGTAGGCTTATGGTCTCCACCCAGTTTGATTACCAGGTGACGCTGTTATTGATGTTGATGTTGTAAGATAAAGATTATATTAAAGTTTACCCCCATATAAAAGGCCCCCAGGTCCATGCATTTTACGAAAGGTTTGTATTTTGTGGGGAGAAATGCATTTATATTTGGCCATTTTTACCAAAAAATAAAATAAAAATTACATGTAGGTATTAGCCAAATGTGAAAATGCTAGTACCGGTAAGCAAGGCTAGTACCGGTAAGCAAGGCTAGTACCGGTAAGCATGCACTGCATTAAAAAAAAATGCATATTACACTTTTGCTTTAGTTCAATGTGACACTATTGATACTAACTCCTAAACTGAAGAGTGCCGACGACCTTACAGGACTGGAAAGGACACATCACACTTGTATTTTTGAACAATACATACAAAGTAAATCTCACACATTCTGAATTGACCCAAAATGGTTCGCCCAGTACCCTGTCAAACCAGCAAATTCGCCCAACTGTTTCTTATGTTCTGTCAGCAAAACTCATGAAATCAATGCCACAACTTTCTATTTTTGGGATATCGAAATGAGCGCTAAATTTGTTCTAATAGAAGTAAAATAATTATCATGTGACTTAGGCTGAAATTAATTTTGTTAAAATGTATGATCATATGAACAGTATTATGAAGTTACATAATGAGCTAAAATTCATGAAATTCAACCACAGACCATACAGGCTTCAGGGGGACTTTGCCCCTGACCCCCTTACCGAGTTACAACCGCCCCTTGTAACCCCATCTCACTCTTGACTTCTATTGGACCTTGATAGCTATGTTATTGAAAGGTAAGGAAGACACTTTTGTGGGCGTTCGATTAGTTTTGATGTGTGAAAATGTAAAAAACAGACCTAAAATGTGGTACATCAAGCTTTTTCTAGAATAACCTGAAATTTAAAAAAATCGATTTCATGATAAAAAAATGTAATGTGGTGTCGGTTCAAATCTAAAATTGAATTCACAATAAATTTAAAATGAAATTGGGCTTAACCCTTAGCCTGCTAAGGGCGACTACAATAGCCTTTGCGTCTATTGTAAACTCAGATCAGTCTGAGATCAGGGTTTACAATGTCTGGCTGCTAATCAGTCATTTCTCGAAAACACCCCTTTATAACATAAATGGAATTGTCTACATTTTAAGAAAGCACAGTGCATTATACATTCATAGCGGGCTAAGGGTTAAAATGCTTAAATTAACCCTAGCGTAGAACTAAGGATAGCACATTTTACTGTGTAGAATGAATTTCCTTGTAAAATTAATAATGAGTCATTTATTTATCAATTGGAAGTCACACCCATAGACCCCCAAGAAATTCTGATGTGACCCCTTACCTCCATTAAGATTGTCCTGTGTCCCTTTAAGCTTCCTTTCTTATCGGTATGACTGTATCATTATGACTGTATCAGTATGACTGTATCATTATGACTGTATCAGTATGACTGTATCATTATGACCTTATCAGTATTACTGTATCAGTATGACTGTATCATTATTTCAGAAATTTCACAAGTGGATGGAAGATAACCAGCTGCTGGACCCGAATGTTAGATCTCTGTTTGTCACATGCGGCGACTGGGACCTTGTGAGAATGTGAGTAGTATTCGAAGAAAACAGACAGACTGAGTATACATTGATCAGGTGGATTTTCATGTCGTTGGTTGCTTTGTTGCCTGCAGCTACGAGAACACCGCACTGGCACTTAACATGCTATTAGGCTGAATATTATTTTTCTGATAACACTTGTTGAGTACCAATAAGAGAAATGTCCAGGCTAAAAAAAAGCAGCATTGCCAAGGATGGTAAACACCTAAAGAAATTAAAGAAAAATATACTGAAAATGGCCCCCAAAAAAATAATGTTAAAAGAATTGCTATAAAATGCTTTGGGTAGGGGGCCCTTTTTCGTTGGTAGGTAGGTAAACAGCAAACCAACAATTTGTTATGGTCGGCCTTAGACACTATACACGTCATAAACAAATTATGTTCATTTGTCCTGTTATTCACATTTAAAGGTTAAATTTAAAAGGCGTGCATTTACATTTCCCTCCAAAAATCTTATTTTTGCCGGAGACCAGACGAGCTTATGCAGATGAATTTTATGGACAGATTCTTCACATCAAAAGATGCTTGGGATTGCTTTTCAGTTTTCTTCGATCATGGTCAGCAATATAAATTAGTTAATATAAATTTAAAAAATAGTTTCCACTTAATAACTCATATCAGAAGCTCGAATTAAGCTTTGAATTGCTTTTCAGGGTCAATGTCACTGTTTCTGTAAATAGAAATAGAGTTTAATTAACATTGTTGTTGTGATACGGCAAATAATTCCCGAGTGAGAAAGATTCTTGCGATATAGAAACGAGTTGGGAAAGATTCTTGCGATACGAGTTTCTATTTCACAAGAATCTCTCACGAGGAAATTATTTTCCGTATCATGACAACAATGTTAATTAAATTATATATTATATATTCTGTGATGAGTTTCTTTCCAATCGTCTTTTTGATAAATTTATTAATATTTCTTATGATTCACCCCTTTTTACACCAGTTTTCACGAGAATGCCAAGACGACGTTAGGTCATACAAACAAAATAAGTGGAACCGGAACTCTTTTGTTAATTTCCATAATTCGTATTTCTTAGTGGCGGAATCTGACGACGTCCGTAAAACAATCGGAACGTCATTTGGCGTTCCCACCACTGACGGAAAAGGCCGAGCAATGTTCCGTACTGCGAAATAACTCCCACTGGGAGATATTTCACAGTAGAGCAAACGAGTAGATATAGCTTTTCTATTCCCAGTATTTCATATACAAATCACAGACAAATATGTAACATAAATGGTTTCTGCTCAATGATTTGTTTTGTGAAAGGTATCAAGATAAACTTTCACTGCTTCATTCCTCATATCAAAAGGAAGTTTTGGATTGTATATTATGCGTATATCACGTCAAGGTTGCTGTGACTGTAAAGAGAGAAAAAAAAATCGGTATCTTAGCCTTTGTATATAGGTATAGAGATGCAATGTCATTGGTTCTTATGAGCACAGAGCTGTTGATCTTTAGTTTAATAATGTGTGTGTATATTTTAGGTTACCCAGTCAGTGCAACTATTTCAATATTCCCATCCCAGAATACTTCAACAAGTGGCTGAATTTAAAAAAGGTGAGTATTGATAATGCCATTTGTAACAAATTAAATCACATAGCAACAACACAATTTCAAAATATATCACATAGCCTCGAAACAGTTTCAAAATATAACACTCAGCAACAAAACAGTTACAAAATATATCAAATAGCAACAAAGCAATTTCAAAATATATCACATAGCAACTTAACAGTTACAAATATATCACATAGCAACAAAACTGTTTTACGATATATCAAATAAAAATAACACATTGCAAAATATATCGCATAGCAACAAAAATTGTACAAAATATACCGTAAGCAACAAAACAGTTTTGAAAAATATATCGCACAGCAACTAAACAGTTACAAAATATATCACACAGCAACAAAACAGTTAAACATATATCACATAGCAACTTAACTGTTTTAAAATATATCAAAATATATCACATAGCAACAAAAAGTTACAAAATATATCACATAGCAACAAAGCAGTTTTAAAATATATTGTGAAGATGCACTTCTGTTTGCAGTATTACTGACCCATGAAGTCTTTAGAGCTTACTATAACAAACTGACCATTACCTTCTGTTCCATTAAATGATAAAAAGAAAAAGAAAAAAGAATTAACTTGCAAAAAAATCTTCTAAAGTTTCTAAAGGCATAATAATATGTTATGTCAATTAATGAAAATCTAAATTACATGACTTTATACCAATACATGTTTCCATGTTTTCACAGGCATTTGCTACAGTAACAACCGAGTATCCTAAAGGCATGATGCCAATGCTGGAGAAGCTGAATATACCCCACCAGGGTAGACATCACAGTGGCATTGGTATGTTGTTTCTGCTGCATCTCAGACAACGATTCAAGTTGTGTTCCCTGTCACATGTCACAGTTTATCTTTGGCCACAAAATAACAGATCAGCAAAGGTTTATATACTACCACAGGAATCTTTAGCTCCATTTCTCTTTAATTAATTCGATCAGAGATGTACAATCTAGTTTAATTATGCCCCCGCCAAAATTGTTTTTGTTTTAGCCTTGTCCGTCCTTTTGTTTGTATGTCCGTCCCTTTGTTGGTCTGTCTGTCATTTTGGACATATTCTAACAATGCTTTCACGAATTACTTTCGTTTTTATTTCTTGGTTACTACGGTTGTACAGAAACATTCTTTCATATTTTTGATCACGTGACCACAAGGTCAAGGTCACACACTTGGAAGTACACTGAGTGTTCTTCAACGGGGGCATTAGTCTGACATTCCTAGTTTAATTCTTACTAAAAAGTTAATTTAATCGGAATCTAATTTATGCCCCATAAAATGAATAGAAAAAATCTTAAAGCCAAAGTGTACATTAATTATGTAAACTTTTTTAACCGTTTGATTTAAGCGTAAATTCAGGTTGATAAATCTGACTTCCGATATAATAAATTAAGTCCCAGATATGATAAAATCTTAATGATCTAAATATGAGTTTGAATACATTTATGAAATGTAGGATAGATGTATTTAATACAAAGTTTCACCAAATTCAACAAATGTAAATGAAATTTAATACCTGTAATCTTAATTTAGAAATATAAAATAATATTTATGCCATTTTCAAAATTAACTGAAGATTTACAACTGGTTGAGCATGGTTGGGACAGAGAGGGATAGGGGGACTTGCACAATGTATTAATTTCTGCGTCACTTTTCATCCAAACAGTGTATTGTAATTTTTACAATGTTTTTTTTTCAGACGACTGTAAAAACATTGGCAGCATTTTGTGTGAACTGGTGAAAAGAGGATATGTCGCTAAAGTTTCTGGATCAAGGAGCTGAAAAAAACATGTCATAAATTCAATCTTTGAAAGTTGCGAAACAATTGGGGACATCATTGTGTATTGTGTGTATATAAATGATCTGGCAGCTGTAACTATGTGATGCATTATTACTTCTCCAGGTAGACAGTCAGGGGTGTAACTTGTGATCAAGTTGTTTCTGAAATATTAAACTGAAACAAATTATTTTCAAGAAAAAAGAATCCTTTTGGCACAGAGTAAGAGTTTGTTCCTCTTACTTTTGGTTAAATAACTTATTTAAGATACTTTCGTAAAGTTGATTTTATCTTAATAAAACTAGTTGCTGCAACAATTAGGCCTAAGCGATAAAGCCTTTCAACAGAAATCTTGACAATCTAAACGCATTACGTGGTCGGAGTGTTAAGTTTCATACCCCATCAATCCCCTTCTCCAAGAAGTGAAAACGGGATTGGCTGGGGTATGAAATAAAACCTTAATTTCAGCTTAAAATGTTTGCATATTGTAAAATTAAAAGATTTAATAGGTAATTTTAAACAGGTTATCACATTTTGTTCAACAAAATTACTTTTAAACGTTTTATTGTCGAAATATCCGTTACAATATCCTGCTCATATAAGCTTTCCCATCACTTAATGGAATTAAAGCACGAACACGTAATGAGTGAATAATGATGGCACCTTTGGGTAAGATTGCCCTAAAGTCAATTAATTTCCAAGTTTGTTATGTGATATGTACCAGCTTCAAGAGCTCTAAACATTGTGTAAAGGAAGTAATAGCAAATTAGTTAACAATAAAGATAAAAGAACAAAGGAAAAATAGTATATGTTGCAGGACAATTCTTTTTTTTATATTTTTTTTTATTATAGAAAACAGATTTAGAAATAGATGAAAATGAATGCATATCTGAAAATAATTTCTTGGAGTTATTTTGGAAAAAACACTGTAATAGCCTAAACAAGTTATTTCCAAAATAACTTAATCACTACCATGTGTTATACTGTGATACTGTGATATTTGTATGCTCTGACAACATTATAACTATAGTATGTTGAGTTGTGGGCCAGTGTGGTCATAAGTGTGAGTGTAAGGTCTCTGGCTAGCTTTATCCCATGTCTGGATAACGCAGTCGTTAACTCACTCGCTTCTCATCAGTATAATCCAGGTTCACTTCCAAGTTGCAAGTAATTGGGTACAGTGGTCGCCTATTCAGAAACATAGAGTTTTCCGGAGTTGTCTGGTTCCCTTCCACAACAAGAACTAACGCTGTCATCCCCACCATCACGAGTGATTTATATAAGCTGTCTATATTGTTTCATAATCAATGTAAATAAAAGTTTATACATTTTATGAAATATTATTTACAACAAAATTACTATTATATTATGTAATTGAATGATTATAGTGGGGAGTCATGAGATCTGTTTTATACAGGATATTTGTTATTTTGGAGTGAATAAACAGATTTTATTTCTATTAAAGTATGATCACTTTGAGATGAAATAAATAATGTTTATTATTGTTTCGATAATATACTCAGAACATTTAAATATGCAACATATTTGATTTTCGATTATTTTTAGTTTGCTTTTTTTTTTGTTCAAATCGAGATAGGATTACATTTTAGTACACAAGACGGTCTCTTTTCCCAAAGGTTGATTGAACAGTTGCATAAGATTTGCTCTGCTTCTTTCAGTTAAAACATATTTAACTTCAACAGCTCTAGAAATTCAAAACATACGAAATGTTGCATTTTCAAATGTACTGAGTGTAGTAATAGTAAATACAGACCTCAAAACTAAATCTCATGCTGGAAAGAAAAACTGCTTGAATAAGATTGCAACATATAAAAAATGTGTTAACGTACATATAAAATACATGTTAAGAAACTCTAGATGTGTAATTTACTAACATACCTTTTGTGCTTATTATAATAAATAATATTGAAAAAATAGCCCAATAAAGAAATCTCCATACTTCTTTTAGCTTTAATCTCCCTACTTAGCCTATCAGAAGTTGGCCAGTGTGAACATAGGTGCCCCCCAAATTGGAGATTTATCAGGTATACATTTCTGATTAATTTTACAGCAGATACGGTCCTTCGAAAAAATATGCCGCTTTTTATTAGCCCGTTTGATGCACGACGGTGGGTAGCGGCAGGCCAATATAGTGTCTGCTCAATAACTTGAACATTTGTAATTCAATCTTTATGAAACTTGGGGACAATGTTAATGATCATAACATCTCAACCAAGTTTGATAACCAGTCAGAACGCAACTGTCATGCCAGAGTTATGGCCCTTAGTTGAAAGTTGATGGCCTTTGCTGTGTCCACTCATTAACAAACATTTATAATCCAATCTTGATGAAACTTGGAGATAATGTTTACGGGCATAATATCTCAATATCTCAGCCAAGTTCGATATATGTTTGATAACTAGCCAGATGACATCTAAAATGCTTGAGTTATGGGCCATTGAATTGTTGATACCATATAAAAAGTGTTACAATTCCATTGATAAAATCTGCCTTTAATCTGCTCCATGTTTATGAGAGGAGTATATCGTTTCAATTTGTCACTGTTGTTTATAATATTATTAGAAACAATCTTTTCTTGAATATCTTGTTGATTCTGGTAAATGTTGTGGTTGTTTTTAAAAACAAGTGAACAGATAAACCTGATACACTGATTAATCTGATTCTTATACATTTTTAAACTAGCATAAAAGATAATAAAGTATTACATAATTTTTAAATCCAAGAAATCTCGGACTATCAATGTTTCTATTAGTCTTAAAAATTATTTAAAGAGGGTACATCAGGCTTTTAATGGGGATCTGACTTAATCATGACAGATAATTATATTTCCTACTCTTTAAAGTGTTCAAACATAATGAATGAGCCTAAATTAAACGCCTTATTGACAAGGACATTTATGCTGTACAGTTATAGTTTTATCCTAGGTTGTGCACTTCATTTAATTTAAGCATTTATGCCCCGTGCGGTTCCGGGGCCCCCGTTTGGTTACGGGGCAAGGAATAGGGCGACTGCAGATCCCGTTCCCCCCACCCACCAAATTCATGTTCATTTTATCATTTTTTGTTCATGCTCACTAAAGGTCTTTATCATGACCCCTGCATTCTTCAGGTGACATCTCGCTCATATCACTAGAGCAGTGCAGAAAAACTATAACGTGGCTCCAGCGTACAATAGAATTTGCAACAACTCTGCAGTTCAGGGTGAGAAGGTTCTAGGCCGGTTCTCCATATTTTATCTCGATGTACATGGAGGATAAGCCAGGCATGTTCATTCTTGTTAGGCGCCATATAACCTTTCATATGTTGATGCACCTTAAATCCCAATTCAATTCAATTAAGCATTTATAACCTGACTTTAAATTCGAAATCTATGGTGAATTTAAATTTTAGACAAAAACAATGCAGTACTAAAACCATAGCTTGATTAATATGACATAAACAATGCAGTACTAAAACCATAGCTTGATTAATATGACATAAACAACACAGTACTAAAACCATAGCTTGATTAATATGACATAAACAATGCAGTACTAAAACCATAGCTTGATTAATATGACATAAACAATTCAGTACTAAAACCATAGCTTGATTAATATGACATAAACAATGCAGTACTAAAACCATAGCTTGATTAATATGACATAAACAATGCAGTACTAAAACCATAGCTTGATTAATATGACATAAACAATGCAGTACTAAAACCATAGCTTGATTAATATGACATAAACAATGCAGTACTAAAACCATAGCTTGATTAATATGACATAAACAATGCAGTACTAAAACCATAGCTTGATTAATATGACATAAACAACACAGTACTAAAACCATAGCTTGATTAATATGACATAAACAATGCAGTACTAAAACCATAGCTTGATTAATATGACATAAACAATGCAGTACTAAAACCATAGCTTGATTAATATGACATAAACAATGCAGTACTAAAACCATAGCTTGATTAATATGACATAAACAATGCAGTACTAAAACCATAGCTTGATTAATATGACATAAACAATGCAGTACTAAAACCATAGCTTGATTAATATGACATAAACAACGCAGTACTAAAACCATAGCTTGATTAATATGACATAAACAACGCAGTACTAAAACCATAGCTTGATTAATATGACATAAACAACGCAGTACTAAAACCATAGCTTGATTAATATGACATAAACAACGCAGTACTAAAACCATAGCTTGATTAATATGACATAAACAACGCAGTACTAAAACCATAGCTTGATTAATATGACATAAACAACGCAGTACTAAAACCATAGCTTGATTAATATGACATTTTTATTGTGATTTGGAACATTTTTTAAATTTTGGATTCTTCCAGGTTAATCCTGATGGACCCACTTTAAGCTTTTATCAGTGTACATTTGGTATTTGTTATTTATGACCATTTATTGAAAATATGCACAAGCAGTTAAAAGAATAAAATCGAAACTGTCACATCAATATTTTTATTGTTATTTATTTTATTCAACGCCATTTAAAGAATACAAGTTTTGTTATTTTTAACTCATGGGTGCATTGCCCATTGTCTGCAAGCTATGTCTTGTTCGGTTTCGGATTTTCGTTTTTTGTGTCGCCTTTTCGAAGAAAAATGCGATACATAGGGTCACTTTGTCATCAGTCAGTCAGTCCGTCCGTCAGTCCGAAAACTTAACGTTGGCTATAACTTTCTCATTTCTTGATATTTCTTCATCAAACTTTCAATAAATACTCATCATGACAACATCAACATGACCATACTAAAATATAAAGGTCAAGGTCACACTGAAGGTCATTATATGGGTTAAATACTAATTTTTTTCTTCACGAAGACTTAAGGTTAGCTATAACTTTCTCATTTCTTGATATTTCTTCATTAAACTTTCAATATGTACTCATCATGACAACATCAACATGACCATACTAAAATATAAAGGTCAAGGTCACACTGAATGTCATTATATGGGTTAAATACTCTATTTTTTCTTCACAAAAACTTAACGTTGGCTATAACTTTCTCATTTCTTGATATTTCTTCATCAAACTTTCAATATATACTCGTCATGACAACATCGACATGACCATACTAAAATATAAAGGTCAAGGTCACACTGAAGGTCATTATATGGGTTAAATACTTGTTTTTTTCTCCATACTGAGCCTGGCACGTTCATTCCTGTTAGGCGACATATAACCTTTCATGTGTTAGTGGGCAGTAAAACCCAATTCAATTCAATAAAGGTCTCGACAAGTTCAAAACTTAGGTGGAGAGTTATTGCCCTTGATAATGTCAGAGTAAGAGAATTGCCATTTGTTTACACAATAATGAAGGTTTGTTTCAACAACGTCTTCAAACAGTCTATTAAATCATTTTAGAATTATTTTATTATTAGAATTTTGTGTTTCTGGGTTTCAAGAACCTCATTACCTCATTACTCAATGTCGAGTAAAACCCCAGTGTGTTCTGAGAATGTATTGAGCTTTAAATTTGAACTGGGTTCATTGGTCTAATTTTTATCACTGGACCAATAAGAATGCTTCATTCATATTTTCATTTGGTTGCCTCTACTATGACATCACTTTCTGGTATTGTGACATCACACCCAGGTATTATGACATCACGCCATGCTATTATGACATCACGTCATTCTATTATGATGCAACTCAGTGTGTTCTCAGAACTTAATGAGCCTTTTAATTGCTGTGAGAAACAGATTAAGACTGTTTGTATCACTCAATGAGTAATGAGTTTCTTGAAACCAAGAATCACAAAATTCTAAAAATAAAATAATTCTAAAATGATTAAATAGACTGTTTTGAATGATTTAATAATGAGCAAAATTAATACATGCGTTAAAAGATACTTTCCTTGATTATGTCAAATTAAGGGAATGCTAGCTTTGTTACAGGATAACTTCCATCGTCATTATCTTTTTCCTCAGTCTATCATTCTGTCTTTGTCCTCAGTCTATCATTCTGTCTTTGTCATCAGTCCATCATTCTGTCTTTGTCCTCAGTCCATCATTCTGTCTTTGTCGTCAGTCCATCATTCTGTCTTTGTCGTCAGTCCATCATTCTGTCTTTGTCGTCAGTCCATCATTCTGTCTTTGTCCTCAGTCCATCATTCTGTCTTTGTCCTCAGTCTATCATTCTGTCCATCTGCTAATTGTGGGAGCATATGATGAACCATTTCCGATATTCATAAGATTTGACATGAAGGTTGATTTTTTGTGCTGCCTGAATGTCTGTCTGTTGTCTGTATATCACAAACTTTGTCCGGACTAGTTCTCCTGAACCCTGGCCGGATTTCAACGAAATTTTGAAATTCAAGCCAGCCAAGAATTGTCTCCTAATAAAAGATCTTGCTGAATGGGTTTTAATCAGCATCAGTAATTCATCACTGTGGTAGGCGTTGTCTCCATTGTCACAGTAATCCCCCTATATCAGCCAGCGAGAGAAGGAAATCACACTTATTGATTTTACAGTCAGTTTCCATGGAAACTGATTAAACAGTATACAATCTTATTAGGCATCTTACAGGTGAAAAACTTATTTCTCAGGAAGAGGGAATACTGTAAATAAACACAAGATGCACGAATTGTTCAATATGGTAAATGATTATTTTTGTATTTGTTTGCATGCTCTATCCTATCATATCGTCAAAAAATGCAGAAGATATATATGTTCAATGATACGGCACAAGTAATGTGAAGGAATTCTTAGACTTGGAAACTAAAAGTGTACCGGTATGTGTTTTTCAGTCTCGCTTGTTTTATGCTCTGGAAGTATGATAGAAGCATTTCATATAACATAAATATAAACAGTTAAATCCACTGATTCTGTGATAAATGCATTTATAAAATAAACACTTATTTCAACTATCCCTTATTTCATTCTATTTCTAAATGAATAAATTCTGTTTTGCGCAAATTGTATGTTACCATAACCATAATAATGCATCAAATTGAATTGAATGTTGTTAAACGGCTCATCAACACAGTATAGGTTATTTAGAGCCGCCCCAGAGAGAGGGGAAGGATACATAGGAATCCGGGAACCGTGTCCTACTCTTGATTTTGGCAACAATTAAAGGCTTTTCAACATAATCAGTGAAGTAAGAAAGTTCACTGACATAATCAAAATAATGAACTGGTGGTGTTATGTTTGTAATTTTGGAGGGTATGTAAAAATGGCAGCCAAATTGACATTTTAAAACTATAAGTTATGTGCCTATTCTTTAGTACTCTAGCAGCCTTGGAAGCCAAGTGGGTAAGTCTTGTATTTCTTGGAAGTTTTCTTTTATATTTGCAGCTACATTAATAAATTTATATTATATGGCATTTATGGAGTTATGTGATGAATAGAATCTCACACATGTACCTATTTAATATTAAATTTATTAAACTTGGATAAAATCAATATGATGCTCGGCAGTCTCACATCATTGTTATTGTATCGAAGTCATTTAATAACTGCAATATTAAACTGGCACTCACGTAATATTTCAATATTAAACTGGCACTCATGTAATATATTCAATATTGAACTGGCACTCATTTAATATATTCAATATTAAACTGACACTCATTTAATATATGCAGTATTAAACTGGCACTCAGATACTATATTTAGTATCAAACTGGCACTCATGGAATCTATTCAGTATTGACCTGGTACTCATGTAATATCCTCTATTTCACTTATCTTGAATGATCAGCTTATTTTGAAATAACAGACACATAACAATCTAGATTTGTTTAAAACTCGCCAAGTACCGTGTTTGTTTTATACATAACTTGCATTCTAGAATTTGAAATTCATAATTATTATTTAAGTAGTTTAAAGAACACTTGTATAAACTTTAAGACTGTAGGTCAAATATGAGTTCATGAATAAAAGCCGGAAAATAATTTTTCATGATCAGGTCACAGTGACCTTGACATTTAACCTACTACCCATAAATTCAATAGAGGTCATTGTTGCAAAATGAATACTTTTGGTGTAAAGTTTCAGAATTGTAGGTGTAATAGTAAATAAAAAACAGTAGGCTTCCTTCTCTCACCAAGGGCAATGCAGCTAATAGGTAAGTGTGGGTGTTATACTTCCAGAGTTATCATGTGGAATTGCATGTGGAATGTGTATGTCTATATGAGGTCATGGCCATGGTGAACTTGACCTTTAAGCTACAAACCCCAAAAACTATAGAGTTCCTCCGGTTGGAGGTCACGTCAGATCGACCTTTCATCTAATCAATATTCATGAGAAGATCAACTAAATTCAACTAATGAAATCGTGCATTTCATATGTACTTCAGATGATGTTCGAATGAACTGAACAAACGAAAAACCACATAAAACACAGATCTTTAGATATCCGAAAAAGATAAAGTCTTTGTGTGTTATTGCTGTGGATTGCACGATAAATTCAAAGAAATGCACTAAATGGGATGTTTTACATGATCAAGAATACGAAGAAAATCATGGGCGCAGTCATGTGTTTTGAAAACATTCGGAACAGTAACTGAAAAATATGTATTCTACCGAGTGTATTACAACATTAGAGTTTCTAAATAGCAGTCTCAGTACATCTGGCCCGCTTAGCTCAGTTGATAGACTATTGCAAGGTCTATTATTATTACCCACAAGTGTAATTTTAGTGTGGGTTCAACCCCACGAAGCGAAACGTGAACGCTTGGCCAATCCCATCATTCTTCGGGATCACACTTCGGTATGTTCAAAATCTTGACATTCGTTTAGCCGGAAGACAACGGCACAGATAATAGTGCACTGTTGCCCCACTGTTGCTATATAAATGATATGGCTATTAGCCACATGTGTTGATGTATGATTTGCGTTGCATGTCTGTTTTTAGCTCTACTGATCAGAGATCAGCAGAGCTTATGCCGTGGTGCGGCGTCCGTCGTCCGTCCGTCCGTCTGTCTGTCCGTAAACTTTTTTTGTAGCGACTACTCCTCTGAAACTACAGAATGGATTTTCATGAAACTTCACAGGAATGTTGCCCATGAAGTCTAGTTGATCCTAGCAAAAATTCATGTTGATGTGAAATCCAAGATGGCCGCCAGATCTAAAAATAGGTTTTTCAAAAACAAGTTTGTAGCGACTACTTCTTTAAAACTCTAAGTGATATTGATATGGGACTTTTTCTAAAATGATCAGCATGACATGATGTTGGTCCTTATCGAAAATCGTTTTGATTCGACGTTAAACATGGCTGCCAGCGGCCATCTTTGTTTACATAGAGTTATATAATGAAAACTTGTAGCGACTACTCCTCTGAAACTACTTGACGGATTTTCATGAAACTTCACAGGAATGTTGCTCTTGATGTCTAATTGATCCTAGCAAAATTTCAGGTCGGCCGGAAATTCAAGATGGCCGCCACGGCTAAAAATAATTTTTCAAGATACAAGTTTGTAGCGACTACTTCTTGAAAACTATAAGTGATATTGCTATGGGACTTTTTCTAAAATGATCAGCATGATATGATGTTGGTCCTTGTCAAAAATTGTTTTGATTCAACGTTAAACATGGCTGCCAGCAGCCATCTTTGTTTACATAGAGTTATATATAGTAAAAACTTGTAGCGACTACTTCTTTGAAACTACTTGGCGGATTTTCATGAAACTTTACAGGAATGTTGCTCTTAATGTCTAATTGATCCTAGCAAAATTTCAGGTGGGCCAGAAATTCAAGATGGCCGCCATAGCTAAAAATAGATTTTCAAAATACAAGTTTGTAGCGACTACTTCTTGAAAACTATAAGTGATATTGATATGGGACTTTTTGTAAAATGATCAGCATACATGATGTTAGTCCTTATCAAAAATCGTTTTGATTCGATGTTAAACATGGCTGTTAGCGGCCATCTTTGTTTACATAGTTATATTATGAAAACTTGTAGCGACTAATTCCTCTGAAACTACTTGACGGATTTTCATGAAACTTCACAGGAATGTTGCTCTTGATGTCTTATTGATCCTAGCAAAATTTCAGGTCGTCCGGAAATTCAAGATGGCTGCCACGGCTAAAAATAAATTTTCAAAATACAAGTTTGTAGCGACTACTTCTTGAAAACTATAAGTGATATTGATATGGGACTTTTTCTAAAATGATCAGCAGGATAGGATGTTGGTCCTTGTCAAAAATTGTTTTGATTCAACGTTAAACATGGCTGCCAGCAGCCATCTTTGTTTACATAGAGTTATATATAGTAAAAACTTGTAGCGACTACTTCTTTGAAACTACTTGGCGGATTTTCATGAAACTTTACAGGAATGTTGCTCTTAATGTCTAATTGATCCTAGCAAAATTTCAGGTGGGCCAGAAATTCAAGATGGCCGCCATAGCTAAAAATAGATTTTCAAAATACAAGTTTGTTGCGACTACTTCTTGAAAACTATAAGTGATATTGATATGGGACTTTTTGTAAAATGATCAGCATACATGATGTTAGTCCTTATCAAAAATCGTTTTGATTCGATGTTAAACATGGCTGTTAGCGGCCATCTTTGTTTACATAGTTATATTATGAAAACTTGTAGCGACTAATTCCTCTGAAACTAATTGACGGATTTTCATGAAACTTCACAGGAATGTTGCTCTTGATGTCTAATTGATCGTAGCAAAATTTCAGGTCGTCCGGAAATTCAAGATGGCTGCCACGGCTAAAAATAAATTTTCAAAATACAAGTTTGTAGCGACTACTTCTTGAAAACTATAAGTGATATTGATATGGGACTTTTTCTAAAATGATCAGCAGGATAGGATGTTGGTCCTTGTCAAAAATTGTTTTGATTCAACGTTAAACATGGCTGCCAGCAGCCATCTTTGTTTACATAGAGTTATATATAGTAAAAACTTGTAGCGACTACTTCTTTGAAACTACTTGGCGGATTTTCATGAAACTTTACAGGAATGTTGCTCTTAATGTCTAATTGATCCTAGCAAAATTTCAGGTGGGCCAGAAATTCAAGATGGCCGCCATAGCTAAAAATAGATTTTCAAAATACAAGTTTGTAGCGACTACTTCTTGAAAACTATAAGTGATATTGATATGGGACTTTTTGTAAAATGATCAGCATACATGATGTTAGTCCTTATCAAAAATCGTTTTGATTCGATGTTAAACATGGCTGTTAGCGGCCATCTTTGTTTACATAGTTATATTATGAAAACTTGTAGCGACTAATTCCTCTGAAACTACTTGACGGATTTTCATGAAACTTCACAGGAATGTTGCTCTTGATGTCTAATTGATCCTAGCAAAATTTCAGGTCGTCCGGAAATTCAAGATGGCTGCCACGGCTAAAAATAATTTTTCAAAATACAAGTTTGTAGCGACTACTTCTTGAAAACTATAAGTGATATTGATATGGGACTTTTTTTAAAATGATCAGCAGGATAGGATGTTGGTCCTTGTCAAAAATTGTTTTGATTCAACGTTAAACATGGCTGCCAGTGGCCATCTTTGTTTACATATTTATATAGTAAAAAACTTGTAGCGACTACTCCTTTGAAACTACTTGGCGGATTTTCATGAAACTTCACAGGAATGTTGCTCTTGATGTCTAATTGATCCTAGGAAAATTTCAGGTCGGCCGGAAATTCAAGATGGCCGCTACGGCTAAAAATAATTTTTCAGAATACAAGTTTGTAGCGACTACTTCTTGAAAACTATAAGTGATATTGATATGGAACTTTTTCTAAAATGATCAGCATGATATGATGTTGGTCCTTGTCAAAAATTGTTTTGATTCAACGTTCAACATGGCTGCCAGCGGCCATCTTTGTTTACCTAGAGTTATATAGTAAAAACTTGTAGCGACTACTCCTTTGAAACTCCTTGGCAGATTTTCATGAAACTTTACAGGAATGTTGCTCTTAATGTCTAATTGATCCTAGCAAAATTTCAGGTCGGCCAGAAATTCAAGATGGCCGCCACAGCTAAAAATAGATTTTTAAAAAAGAAGTTTGTAGCGACTACGTCTTGAAAACTATAAGTGGTATTGATATGGGACTTTTTGTAAATTGATCAGCATGACATGATGCTTATCAGAGTCAAACATTATTTTGATTTGACGTTAAACATTGCTGCCAGTGGCCATCTTGTTTACATTGAGTTATATGATGAAAACTTGTAGCGACTACTCCTCTGAAACAACTTGGCGGATTTTCATGAAACTTCACAGGATTGTTGTTCTTGATGTCTAATTGATCCTAGCAAAATTTCAGGTCGGCCGGAAATTCAAGATGGTCGCCACGGCTAAAAATAATTTTTCAAAAAACAAGTCTGTAGCGACTACTTCCTGAAATCAAAATCAATCGGTAGAGCTTCAAGGTCATTGACCTCTTGTTTTACAATGCAGGTGAGGGCTTTATCACTGCTTTCGGGTAAATATATTATTGATGGAGCAATCGATCGGCTAAATGACAATGCAAAATGTTTAAGATAACTTTGATTTTGAATGCAAATTCATTTTGGCGGGAATCTGATGCGTGTCATGCTAGTATGACGTAACCAATATGGTGACCTTCGATATACATTCGAGTAATGCTGCCAAGCTGTGTATGAGATGTTGCGAATGCCCATGAAGCGGTACATTTTTTTGTACCCCTATTGAATTCAATCTTTTCTTTTCTTCAGTAAATATATCTATTCAATAATGGTTGGTGTGTTATGTTTGCCAAAGCAATTATTTTGTGTTTCATAAGCTAAAAGTTACGGACATTGTCTCTTTTAATACCAAGCGTAGACTGCTCCAAAGCATCTGACTAAAAAGTGACATGCGCAGTGAAGCAGTCTGTACGGAGCTATTTTGTAGGGTGAAATCTGATTGGCTAATCGTAAGGTCAATCTGACGTGACCTCCAATGCAATGTTGTCAGATCTTTATTAGTGCAGAGTATCATAGCGTGACAAAGGGTCTGATTTTAATGAGATTGGAAGTTATCACTCATAATGCGTATTTCCATATGGGGTCATGACGACTTGACCTTTGATGGACTGACCCCAAAATCAATACGGATCCAACTCTCACTAAGGGCAATGAATTTTCATGATGGTGGGTTTATGCTTTAGAAGGTATTGCACATAATGCATATATTCATAAAGGGCATGGCAACCTTGATCTTGATCTTCTCCAAAACATTAGATTTTCTCCTTTCACCAAGGGCAATGTATCTAATAAGTTTTATGAGTTTAAGTGTTATGGTTTCAAAGTTCTTTAGTGGAATGTGCATTTCTATAAAAGAGCATGGTGGTCTTCACCTTTGGCATACTGACCTCCAAAAACAGGAGGGTTCCTCCTTCCACCATGGACAATGGACCTATAAAGACTGTGGGTGTTATGGTTTTGAAGTTGTCATGTGAAATGCCTATTTCCATATATTGTCATTGCGACCTTTGACCTACTGACCCCAAAAGTGATAGGGTTCCTCCTCTCACCTAGGGCAATGTAACTATGAAGTTTCACAAGTGTGGGAGTTACGGTTTCAAAGTAACCATGTGGAATGTGTTTTCCCTATGTCCTGGCGACCTTGACCAACTGACCTCAAAAACAATAGAGTTTCTCCTCTCACCTAGGGCAATATACCTATTAAGTATCAGGAGTGTGGGTGTTATGATTTCAAAGTTGTCGCGTGGAATGTGTATTCTAAATAAGGTCATAGCGACTTGAACTTTGGCCTACCAATCCAACAAAAAAATAGGGTTAAGTCTCATGAGGGTAGATGTTATGATTTTGAAGTTACCATCCGGATTGCAAATTGTTTACGGACGGACGGACGGACGTACAGACGGACAACCACAGACCATAATACGACCAATTTTTCAAACAAGCTTATAAAAAAGTAAGCATGACCCATCAGTTTCATTTCAGGAAGAATTAGAGAAACTTCTAGAGTCATGTGGCGATAAAATTGTTGTTGTCGACTTCTGGGCTGGCTGGTGTGGACCATGCAGAATAACAGGACCTGCATTTGAGGTATAGCCATGAAATCTTCTCCATTTCATGTTGTATGTAATTGTTGTCTGCAGGCCAGATAGATCTTTATTAACCCTTAACCCACTAAGCACAACTACAATAGCCTTTGCAGGCTGATCAGGGTTTACAATGCCTGGCTGCTGATCAGTCATTTCCCCTAAAACACCCCTTTGTCACATAAATGGAATGGTCTTAATTCAAAGAAAGAACAGTCCATTATATATATATAGCGGGTTAAGGATTAATGAAGTGCTTAAAGCTGTAGAAATGGTACTTCAATTACATTACTCCATGGATGTGTTTTAATGTGTACCAGTTCATGCCCAATATCTGGTTGTTAACAACCAAATTTTAGGAAGGACATCATTTAATGGTGTAATGGTATCCGTAAGTCATTAAGAGTGTAAGGTCCCTGGTTCATATCCCACTCTGGGTAACCATTTTTTACGAAATATTTTCAAAAAGGACATAATTATTGTTTATTGATGTCATATATAACAAATCTATTCTGTATTCTACAGTATATTTGAGTTTTAAATTTTATCTACTTCATATGCAATTTAAATGGGACTAAACATTTGGTAACTATATAAGGAATTAGGTAGGCTGTGTTGTTTTTTTGGTACAATTACCTTATTTTGCGCATTGATTAATGGATTCACTATTATATTTATTTATGAACACCATTTCTTGCAGCGGCTGGCAAGGGATCCCAAACTGACGTCCAAGATCGAGTTTGCCAAGGTAGATGTGGATGAAGCTTGTGTAAGCATCAGTTATTATATATTCATGCTGTGATTTGAATAGTACGTCTTGAATGTTTGCTTCAAATAGATCTTAGAGATCGACAATGAGCAAAATAGATGCAGAATTTACAGAGAAATTGCCCTTGATTTTTGTAAAATAATTGAATTGAATTGGGTTTTAAGGTGCACCAACATATAAAAGTTTATGTGGCGCCTAACAGGAATGAACATGCCAGGCTCATCCTCCATTTACAACGAGATAAAATATGGAGAATGGGCCTAAAACCTTCTCACCTGCGGAACTGCAGAGTTGCTGCAAATTCTATTGTAGACACTCCATTTATGCCGGAGCCACGTTTATTGTTTTTCTTCCACTGCTCTAGTGATTTGAGCGAGATAGCATCTGAAACCATGCATGATGAAGACCTTTAATGAGCATGAACAAAAAATGATAAAATGAACATGAATTTGGGGTGGGTTCTACCCCTCTGCCTACCCCTGTAACGAGATCTGGGTTTGAAGGTTTGTTTTAATAAGATCATGGAGTTTGATAATTCTCCAAACCAACCAATGCCTTATGTTAAAAAACTATCCTGCCAAATACCGACAAAAGTACACCAATTCTTAAAACTCTATCCAGGTTGTATAATAATGTATATGTGCCGATTAACAGTATAGGCTTATTCGCGGATACTTAAAATACCCGTGATTGAATATGTGTAAAATGAATCATGAGTTGGTAACTCTTAAGGACTATTAGTCAGCCATCTTTGAAAATAAAATCCAAAATGGATGGGGTATGATTAATTGAAATTTTCATCCAAATGCATATTATAGGCATGAACATTGTCAATGATATAATACATGACATTAATGCAACACTATTGATGTGAACATAATATCAGAGACAATATTTATTTGGCAGAAATAGTGCCCTTTATATTTGAAAATGTAAGTGCAATTTTACTCTAAGATGTTGTTTTTTTTATGTTAAATAAATTTGTCCATAGAATTGTCCATTTATCTAACAATGGCACACAAGACATCATTTCTAAATTAAATACGGCATGTTATCACATCATCCACATTTCAAAGTCAAACATTGTAAAAAACAAGCTATTCTTTTAATGGCATGTACTTTCAAAATAATCTCAATGCTATAGTATGGTGGCACTGACGGGTTTTAATTGTCAAACTATTATAAATGGCAATTATATTTTTGGATGTATTAAACACAACTGACTGTTGTGAATAGAAACATGGCAACACGAGTAATTTATTATTATATTCCTATAAAAACAGCACGTACTAAATAATAACATATGAATACGATCAAATTACCAGTTTATCCGAATGTTTCACCATACAGCATGTTTCAATTTACAATTCACCTGCATGCTTTTCATGTGTATCATGTGCGTGTGTTGAAGGCACATGGCGTATAAAGAAAATCTTCATTTTTAATGATGGTGTACTTCGAATTTTGGATGATGTGATAACATGGCTTACTTTATTTAGAAATGATGTCTCGTGTGCCATTTTTAGATAAATGGACAATTTCTATGGACAAATTTATTTAACATAAAAAACAAAACATCTTAGAGTAAAATTGCACTAAACTTTTCGAATATAAAGGGCACTATTTCTGCCAAATAAATATTGTTTCTGATATTATGTTCACATCAATAGTGTTGCATTAATGTCATCTATTATATCATTGACAATGTTCATGCCTATAATATGCATTTGGATGAAAATTTCAATTAACCATACTCCATCCATTTTGGATTTTTTTTTCAAAGACGGCTGACCAATAGCCCTTAATTCGACGCTCCAGTTTTGGGGTTTGGCCTGCCTGGTTAATGCTTTCTAGTCAGTCATGAATTCATGTACAGTAGTAGCTAGTCGGAATCAATTCACAGAACTATTCAGGCATCATTCTGTAATTCACACATCTTCTAATACTTCATCACTGAAATTGTATATGGTTTCCTCATCAGTCGTATGACCCATATTTGTTAACCCTCAACCCACTACATATATATAATGGACTGTTCTTTCTTTGAATTAAGACCATTCCATTTATGTGACAAAGGGGTGTTTTGGGGAAAATGACTGATCAGCAGCTGGACATTGTAAACCCTTAGTTACTTGCAGGCTGATCTGGGTTTACAATGGACGCAAAGGCTATTATATAGTCGTGCTTAGCAGGTAGGCCATATTAAATTAATTGCTAGTTTCTCATCCAAATTTATTTCATAATAGGGGGTGAACTTTTATTTTTTATTTTATACGACATGAGGAAAAGGGCCCGGGCACAAGGCAAAAATAGTAAAACATACTACTGAGTACTTCCAAGATTGAAAACACATTTTTAATAGTGTTTCACACTTTCAGCAATTTTTTTTATAAATGTTTTTTTTTTCCATAGGGATGAGAATCTAGCAATTAATTTATTATGGCCTAATAAGGGTTAATACAACAATAATCTATCTTGTTGTTTTCCTATTTACAGGATATAGCAGAATGGGTCGGGATAGAGTGTATGCCAATGTTTGTCTTCTACAAAAATGGGGAAAAGGTACTTTAATATTTGCTAAAACTTATATATGCTTTTTGTTTATAATGAATAGTACTAAAGGTTGATTGTTGGCAACTTCAATGCGCAAAATGGATAAGATTTACAAGAAAAAGAATCAATCATGGGTATCCAGTCCAGATAGGAAATTTACAACTTGTTAACTGTTTTGTATGGAAAGCCGTAGGGGACCCCCAGAGTTATTATTTTTTTGACTATATTTTCTAAATGATTTTTCTTCGGCGCATATTTCATTGCCGAAGTTATTTTCACATCTTCTATTAACTTCGGTACTATCTTCGGCGCATTTTTCTATCACCGAAGTTATCTTTCACATCTTCGATTAACTTCGTTACTAGAATATCTTCGGCGTACACACAAGCTCGCACTGTCACCGACGATTTTGTGAACAATCCTCGAACATTTTTTTATTTCTTTATGTTAAAATAATCTTTGCTCAGAATAATATTCGCTCGCACTGTCACCGCAGATTTTGCGACCGATACCGTAATTATCTTCGGTGCCAAAATCCTCGCTAACTTACTACGATATCAGCGAAGATTTTGCCAACGCTAAAATATCTTTGGCATACACATGAAAATCTTCGGCACCCCCGGAGATTTTGTAACTATGCCGAAGATTTTGTATCGCGAAGAGACGTGATGTTTGTCTGAAATCTTCGGTACATACTAATCAGACAAACATCCAGTCTACAATCTAGGCTAGTATTACTGGAAACGGTCCCCCGGCATCCATTCTAGGCGATCCTCAGTAGTGCTGGAAACAGTCCCCCGGCCTCCAGTCTAGGTTTTTACTGCTGGAAACAATCCACCCGTCATCCAGTCTAGTACGTAACAGTACTAGCCTAGACTGGATGCCGATGGTGGGGTGGGAGGGGGGGGGGGCTGTTTCCAACAGTTCTAGCCCAGACTGGTTGCCAGGTGGACTATTTTCAGCAGTACTAGCCTAAACTGGATGCCAGGTGGACTGTTTCCAGCAGTACTGGCCTAGACTGGATGCCAGGTGGACTGTTTTCAGCAGTACTAGCCTAGACTGGATGGTTAACTCTTGAAAGTTATAATATATAAACAAATTGGTAGGTTTCTATGTAAGGAGAGTCAGTGCTGTAATGGTTAGCGGGTTGGACTGTTTGATTCCCGGCCGCAGTTGATTTCCCGACTGGTAATCAGTGTTGGGTGATTACCTAAGTGGGTACTGTTTCCAGCAGTACTAGCCTAGCAAAACAAAACAACATAGAGATATGTAAAAAAAATAATAGTGTGGTGGTGATGATGGGGTGGGAGATGGGGGTGGGGTGGGGCGGGGGTGCAACATAAAACAACACAGTAATATGTAAAACAAACAAAAATGGGGTTTCGAGTATGTGTTTGTGTATGGGGAGGGGGGGTGCCGAAGATTTTTTATGTGTAAGCCGAAGATAATATACAGCGGTCACAAAATCTACGCTCATCATGTACTTACCGAAGATTTTGTTTGATATTATCTTTTCCAAACACTTCACAGACAATGTAGTAGTGCACATAATATAGCGTTCACAAAAAATCTTCGCTGACAGTATATACCGAAGTCGCAGTTATTACTACTGACCGCAATTTACAAGCACCGAAGAACGTGCAAGTACCGAAGTTAATAGCACCGACGCAAATTATCTACGTCGAATAAGGCGAAAGTTGCAAGTATGTACGCCGAAGATTTTCTAGTACCGAAGTCATTAAAAAAACAACTTCGGCGATAAAAAAATATGCCGAAGAAAAAGTCGGAGTTACTACTTACAAGCACCGAAGAACGTGCAACTAGGCTGCCGAAGTTAGTAGCACTGACGCAAATTTACTACGTCAAAGATCGGTGAAAGTTGCAAGAATGTAAGCCAAAGATTTTTTAGTGCCGAAGTTATTAAAAAAAACTTTGGAGATAAAAAAATACGCAGAAGAAAACATCATATAGAAAATATAGTAAAAAAAATAATAACTTCGTGGGTCCCCTACGGCTTTCCATAGTTTTGGTAGCAACTTCCAGTTTAGGCTTACTGTTGGTCTTGAAGGCATGATTTTATGTGTAAGATAAGATTCGTCTGCACAGGAATGAAAACGAAGATCTAGTCAAGAAATAGCTATACATCTGTTACTAAGGCGGTATCTTGTCTGCGAAACTGCAGGAATGATCAGTACCAAGCCTAGTTGTGCATATTCCTTGTTAAAGTTGAATAATTTTTGGCAGAGTTATGGCCCTTCAAAGATTTTAATACACATAATTTGTATGGACAAATTCTGCTAAACTTCAATGAAACTTGGCAAGGATGATCAGTATCAAGTCTAGTTGTGCATGTCGTCACCATGTTCCAGTTGAATGATTTGTGGCGTAGTTATGGCTCTTTAAAGGTTTTACTACACAAACTTTGTCCGTACCAGTTCTCCTGAACCCCCAGGCGGATTTCAGCGAACCCTTGCAGGGATGATCAGTACCAAGCCTAGTGCATATCATCACCGTGTTCCGGTTGAAACATTTTTGATAAGAGTTATGGCCCTTCAAAGGTTGTACTACACAAACTTTGTCTGGACTAGTTCTCCTGAACCTCTTACCGGATTTCAGAGAAATGTTGCAGGGATGATCAGTACCAAGCCTAGTTGTGCATATCATCAGTGTTCCGGTTGAAAAAAAATTGGCGCAGTTATGACCCTTTGAAGGTTTTAATACCCAAACTTTGTCCGAACTTATTCTGCTGAATCCCTGGCCGGATTTCAACGAAACTTGGCAAGAAGCCTAGTTGTGCATCTTAGTCGTATTCTGGTTGAATGATTTTTGGTGGAGATATGGCCCTTTAAATGTTTTAATACAAAAACATTGTCCAGACTAGTCTCTTCTGAACTCCTGGATGAATTTCAGCGAAATGTTGCAAGGATGATCCGTGTCAAGCCCAGTTGTGCATATTGTCGCCGTATTCAGGTCGATTTATTTTGGAGGAGTTATGGCCTTTTAAAGGTTTTAATACACTAACTTTGTACAGACTAGTTCTCCTGAACCCCTGGCTGGATATCAATGAAACTTGGCAAGAATGATCAGTACCAAGCCTAGTTGCGCATGTCATTGCCATGTTCCGGTTAAATGATTTTTGACCGAGTTATGGCCCCTTACAAACTTTATCCTGACTAGTTTTCCCGAACCTCTGGCTGAATTTTAATGAAACATGGCAGGAATGATCAGTACTAGTTGCACATATCGTTGTCGTGTTCCGGTTGAATGATATTTGGTGGAGTTATGGTGCTTTAAAACGTTTTAATACACAAACCTTGTCCGGATTAGTTCTCCTCAACCACCATTCGGCATCAACGAAACTTGGCTGCGTATGTCATTGTCTTGTTCCAGTTGAATGATTTTTGGTGGAGATATGGCCCTTTAAAGGTTTTAATACATCAGCTTTATCCCACCCCACCACAACTACTTCTGATCCCCTACCTGTATTTCCATGGAACTTTGTAGGGATGACCATTACCAAGCCTAGTGTTCGAGTTGAATGATTGTTGGCAGATTTATGGCCCTTTTTCCTGTAGTGGAGACATCTGTTTTTACTAACAAGAGGTCAATGACCTTGAAGCTCTACTGATTGATTTTGATTTTAGGAAGTAGTCGCTACAAACTTGTTTTTTGAAAATTTATTTTTAGCCGTGGCGGCCATCTTGAATTTCCGGCCGACCTGATATTTTGCTAGGATCAATTAGACATCAAGAGCAACATTCATGTGAAGTTCATGAAAATCCGTCAAGTAGTTTCAGAGGAGTAGTCGCTACAAGTTTTCATTATATAATTCTATTTAAACAAAGATGGCCGCTGACAGCCATGTTTAACATCTAATCAAAATGATTTTTGACAAGCCAAAATCATGTAATGCTGATCATTTTAGAAGAAGTCCCATATCAATATCACTTATAGTTTTCAAGAAGTAGTCGCTACAAACTTGCAGTTTGAAAATCTATTTTTAGCCATTGGCCATCTTGAATTTCCGGCCGACCTGAAATTTTGCTAGGATCAATTAGACATCAAGAGCAACATTTCTGTGAAGTTTCATGAAAATCCGTCAAGTAGTTTCAGAGGAGTAGTCGCTACAAGTTTTCATTATATAACTCTTAGTCTATGTAAACAAAGATGGCCACTGGCAGCCATGTTTAATGTCGAATCAAAATAATGTTCGACTCGGATAACCATCATGTCATGCTGATCATTTTAGAAAAAGTCCCATATCAATATCTCTTATAGTTTTCAAGAAGTAGTCGCTACAAACTTATTTTTTAAAAATCTATTTTTAACTGTGGCAGCCATCTTGAATTTCTGGCTGATCTGAAATTTTGCTAGGATCAATTAGACATTAAGAGCAACATTCCTGTAAAGTTTCATGAAAATCCGCCAAGTAGTTTCAGAGGAGTAGTCGCTACAAGTTTTTACTATATAATTCTATGAATACAAAGATGGCCGCTGGCAGCCACGTTTAACGTTGAATCAAAACGATTTTTGATAAGGACCAACATCATGTCATGCTGATCATTTTAGAAAAAGTCCCATATCAATATCACTTATAGTTTTCAAGAAGTAGTCGCTACAAACATGAATTTTTGCTAGGATCAACTAGACTTCATGGGCAACATTTCTGTAAAGTTTTATGAATATCCATCCAGTAGTTTCAGAGGAGTAGTCGCTACAAATAAAAGTTAACGGACGGACGGACGGTCAGACGGACGACGGACGCCGCACCACGGCATAAGCTCTGCTGATCTCTGATCAGTAGAGCTATAAACAACCCCAGTTCTAATTTAGTATGGTTATTTAGCGAACCAAGGCACGCCAATTATATAAAATGGGTTTTGACCGCCTAAATAGAGGGGCCCCTCTACAGGCGGTCAAAACCTATTTTGTATAATTGATGTGCCTCGAGTCCCTAAACAACCATACCAAATTAGAACTAGGGCCTCTTCTTTAAATTGTTAGCATGGGTCAAGCGTTTTAAGTTTCTGTTGTGGGTGTTTTTTGTGTTTCTTTGTTTTTGCAATGTTTTAACAAAAGGATTTTTATGACGACAACCCTTGATATAAGAGCCGTTTTAGCCAGTAGAGCGTCCACAGGCCCTCTTGTTTAAAAAGATCATACTTTGGGTTCAAATGTTGTTTTATATGAATATAAAGGAAATGTAGAGGGTGAAAACTAATTGGGTAGGCAGGTAATCGTTTTACTCAATATTTGAAATCAAGACCTTGCTTCAAAACTTTGGTCATTTACTATACACTACCACACATCCTGCGGGTCAGGTTACCCGACTTTTGTTTTGTTTCGTAAACCAACCACGCTCGTGGCGTAGCACTTAATTCTGTCCGAGGTGACCTGTCCAAATACAGCCCAAGCTGTGTTCATAATAATACATGTTACATTGATACTGGTTACAATTTTACGTTATGTTTTTTCAGATTGACGAGATGATAGGAGCCAATCCCAAGAACCTGGAGGACATGGTACGCAAATATGCTCAGTAACACACTAAATGAGCGAGTTATGCAAGTTCCTGCCCGACTGGACGAGCAAAAACACGCCACTTATAATGACAATTGTCTATTGCTTCAAGTTTATTATAGTGAACCTAGAATATCTAATATATGCAATATTAAAACCTATGTAACATAGTAGAATTTGAAGGTGAATGTGCTTCCTGGCAAAAAATAAGGTAAATGCCTATTATGACGGAGGGCTAAAATGTAGTTATATAATTATGTCCATTTTGTAATATTTTGTGAAGCTTATTATATTTGTTCACCATCATGGCCCAGGCCATAATAAATTAATTGCTAGTTTCTCATCCAAATTTATTCCAAAATAGGGGCGGGGGATGAAATTTTATTTTGTATTTTATATGACAAATGGAAAATGGCCTCGGCACTAGGCAAAAATAATAAAACATACTACTGAGTACTTCCAAGATTGAAAACAAAATTTTAATAGTGTTTCATACTTTCAGCAATTTTTTTTATTAATTTCTTTTTTTTTTGAAGAAATAAAATTTACCGGGTCGGCATAAAAACACGGCGGCGGGCGGGGAACAGAATCTAGCAGTTAATTTATTATGGCCTTACAAACAACATTACAAATGGATGTGAAAGCATACAAACTTTACCCCTACCATTTCTTTATACTGTATGGATTACATGTACCTTAGGCTTGTATAAGCAAAATAAACTATTGTCCGTCGCCTGTCGTGTGATTTTCTTTAGTAAAGACTATAAAGTTTGACGATGGGCATTCTTTATGAATTTTGCAGCAGAACAGTTTTTAACTTGTTAAAGTTGTATGAAAAGGGGCATAACTCTGCATCAAATAAGTGATAAGGAAGAACTTTATTAAGTTTCATGACCATAGGTCAATATTTTCCAAGTTATGAGCTAGGTTATATGTTAGAGGTTAAAGGTTGTTTTTTGTTTTATGAAAAAGGGCATACCTGTGCTGAAATGAAATTTTGAGTTATTGGACATGTCAGTGGTCTTGAATAATTGATTAGAAAGAACTGAATACTTTATTAAGCTTCACGACCATAGGTCAAATTTATGAACTAGGTTAGGTTGCAGGATAGTATGAAAAGGGGCATTACTCTGCTGATAGAGTTATTAGACATGTGTAAAACGACATTGAGCGGGGTAAGACGAAGACATGTGTTTCATGACTTTTGATGAATATAGGCGACGGTCAAATACTAGCTGTTAAATTTAAAGCCAAAGTTAGGTTACAGTTTTACTAGCAACGGACGGACAACGATGAACGACAAAGTAATCCCTAATGAATTTATTTCATTTAAAATAAAAATATTTCTAATGCAACCATCGAGTATGCTTCTTTGAAAAACAAGAAAGGTGTTCCACAGAACACTTGTGTTGCCTGCTGTGTGCTTATTTCAGCTTGGCTAGGTTTTATGAAAAGGGGCATAATTCTGCCAAAAGGAAAGTTGGGAGTTATTGGACATGTTTAACTACATTCATTGAGGTAAGATGAAGATGTGTGTGAAGTTTTATGAACACAGGTCAAATACTTTTCAAGTTATGGCCAAGGTTAGATAACAGGTTAAAGTGCGACAGACGATTACAGATGACAAAGTGATCCCCAAGTGTCTGCCATGCTACACAAAAAGAATATCTTTGTTTAGTTGTGAAAGCTCTGAGGTTTTAATTCTGGAGATTTTTCTCATCAAAGAACAGTAAAAACCTTTCTGAATTTATAAAGAATATTGCATAGGGTTAATCAGAGCTATGTCTGGTCAGAGACTAGCTCTATTCTTTTGTAAACATGCTCAGTTGGCCGATGCAATTCCATTTTATGCTCTTTTTTTTTTTGAGAGAGCAAAATTGCAGCTTTGTCCATCAATCCGGTGCATAACTTGGTAACTACCGTCAGCATTGAAATGAAACTTGGTACAATGATAGAGAACAGTGGGAGGAAGTACAGACCACAAGAACCACAACTCTATCTTCCTTTAAATTGGAGTTGATGTATTGCCTTTTGTAATTTTATACTTACCATTATTGTCTGGAGCATAACTTGAAAACTACTAATGGGACTGGTATTTAACTTCAATGATAGAATGTAATGAAAGGAAGTGCAAAGCACAGGAACAATTACCCTATCTTGAATAAAATTAGCGTTATTGCCCTTTGTAATTTTATACTTAAAGCATATTTGAAAATTACTTATGTGCAAAACTCTTACCTTAGCTTGAGTAAAGGCAGAATTATCCCTTTTTGTACACTTACATTTATATTAATATAACATGTTTATCAGACATATCTTTATAATGCAATGGACTGCCAATCTTCTTTTAATTGCATGTTATTGTTTGACCTTTGTCTACGAAATATAATACCACATAGACCTACAAAGTTTTATTAATGTTTTCATTCCAAATGCTTTCATTCACGCCCCGTGTGGTTCTGGGGGCCCTGTTTGGTTACGGGGCAAACAATAGGCCACTGCAGATCCTGTTGGAGGGGAAGGCAGAGGGGTAGAACCCCTCCGCCAAATTCATGTTCATTTTATCATTTCTTGTTCATGCCCATTAGTTTTCATCATGACCCCTGCATTGTTTCTGGTGTCATTTCGCTCATATCACTAGAGCAGTGGCAGAAAAACTATAAACGTGGCTCCAGCGTAAATGGAGTGTCTACAATAGAATTTGCAGCAACTCTGCAGTTCAGGGTGAGAAGGTTCTAGGCCCGTTCTTCATATTTTATCTCGATGTACATGGAGGATGAGCCTGGCATGTTCATTCCTGTAAGGCGGCAAATAACCTTTCATGTGTTGGTGCGCCTTAAAACCCCATTTCAATTAAATTCATTCACACAAAGCATCTTTTTCTGGGTGCATCCATCAGTTCTAGATATTCTTGTTATTTGAAGGAAATGTTATCCTTTGCCTAAATTACCCATTTTGCATACTTATTTTAAAGAAATATAATTACTTGCCTTATATACCTGCAATAACCTTTTTATCAACTTATTCTGGCAACCATTTTTCCTGAAACAATCGGGTCAGATAACACGAATATTAGTCAAATCAAAGGGCGCACTGACTTTGTGAAAAAGTAGTATTCAAGTTATGCTCTAACAAGAATAAGAAGTATAAAATTACAAAGAGCAATTATTCTAAATGAATGAAAATACATGTAGGGTTGTGGTTCTTAATCTCTGCGCTTCATTTCATTGCCCTCTTCCAAAGTTTCTCTCCAATCCCATTAGTAGTTTTCAAAAAATGCTCGGAACAAGAATTGAACTACGACAAAATTATGGTTCTTGCCCTGTCCACTTCCTCATTGCCCTCATTCATTGTGATGATTCATTCCGAACCAAAACAAGATGTTATGCACATCTTCACTTAATGCTTCCCATATAGTTTCATGAAAATCCATCAAAGGGTTATGGAGATATAGCGAGGACAAGATTTGTGTGTGACAATTATTCGATGTGAAGGGCCATAACTCCATCAAAAAGGTCGAACTGGAACAAGACGATGTTATGCCCATCTCCACTCATACTGATGCTTTTCATAAAGTTTTATGAAAATCCATCAAGAGTTTATGGAGAAATAGTGCAAGCAAAATTTTTCTGTCAAAATTCATCAAACTTGAACAAGACAATGTACTTCATACTGATGCTTCTCAAAAAGTCTCACGAAAATCCATCAAGGGTTTATGGAGAAATAGTGCAGCCAAGATTATGACAGACCAACCGACTGCCCAATTTTTGAATGCTTGATAAAAACTTCAAGATTGCAGTGGCCATTTTGGTATTCAGATCAACATGTAGGAAGTGGAAAGCAAAATACAATACGAGACATAAATAAATTTAACATAAAATCTATTTCTTAAATTCATGAATTATACAATCAGTATGCCACATTGTTACTTAACTATCACCAATCATTCTGGAATTCACTTTCAACATCTGTCCTAGTTTTTTTTAACTTAAGCAATTATACTGAATTTGAAACAAAAAGCCAGATGATGTTTCTTTTTTCACACTGTTGTTATAAAATCCAAAATGGTCTTGACCCACAATAACTGAATGAATGGTCGATTTTTCTTTTAAAGTTGGACATTTTCTCTCTCATTCACAAACAATTGTTATAAATTATCCCTAAATTGATGGATGAGGTTATTTCAGTTTGTCGAACAGGCTGTGGGCTACCTGTAAACAGAGAAACAGAATAGAATATTTCATTGTCGTAATATTCATAACAATGTGAACACGACAATGAACAAACAGCAAATCAAATACTTTCATAATAATAACATACAGATTACATGTAAGTAACATCAAAAGGTATAAACTAAGTACTATTATATATGTCACAGGGCTAGAAAAATGTGCAGCCAGACCGCGGCTTGAACCCGGGCTCGAACCTGCGAGTTACTCGCAGGCTGATCTGGGTTTACAATGGAAGCAAAGGCTTTTGTAGTCACCCTTAGCAGGCTAAGGGTTAAAATTGACAAATAATTTCTCTTATAAATGATAATTATGACGTCATGATATGGAACATCTTTAAAATTTAAGGTAGTATCCTGCCAACAATAGCCAAATGTTACAACATAATATGTACACCATTTCTAAACCTACTGAAGATGAGCTATACATATAATTTACCTATTTAGAGAATCAAAACACTACAGATACAATATAAACTGGCTTTAACCAGCCAGGCCAAACCCCAAAACTGGAGCATCGAATTAAGAGTTACAAACTCATAATTCATTTTACGCATATTCAATCACGGGTATTTAAAGACCCGTGAAAAAAAGACTATATGACCTGAACATTTGGCTAGAGTTTTGATGAGTGCATTTGTAGTGTAATTTTGCTGTTATTTAGCGGGTTAGTTTAAGATTTGTCTTGAAAAGCCTGATGTACCACACGAAGGTACATTGCAATCAACACAAGGCAGATTATTGAGATTAATGTACCTCTTATTGCATTAGGTCCCAATGATTCTGTTATAGAGATAGGACAGAGGTAAACATATAGCATATTATAGTTTATGTAAATAAAACGAGGCTGGAACTAAATTACACACTTGTTATATTTTCTTTTTACCTATTAACTGTTCTGTGTGCAAAATTCATTTAAGTGTTCAATCAGACACACATTATTGTTTGTATATGCACATTTGTTTACCTAAATATGCCCTACTGACTTGGAAATCTTTAATTAATTATCAAAAATTTATGGCGTATAAAACTGCTGGATATTTTATTAGGACCGAAATAAATTACCGGTAAATGGTTTTCCATGGTCTGACATTCGCTGATTGGCTAATTTTATAAACATCTAGAAACTTTGTGCTTATATTACTCGATGGTAGGCATGTTGTTTTTCACTCACTAGCATCCACATGTTCATGAAAAGATTCACATGCCTACTATCTGGTGAAGGATTTCTCTATAATCAATGCCAGCAGTTAAATAATCTCTGTCAGGCGCAATCAACACAAGGCAATATAAAGTACTTCTTACTGCATTAATTCACTTACATAGAGCTGTTTAAATTATAAATATTTGAATAATTCCGTCACCAAGGTTCAACTCTGAAGGTGAACGACACAACCACTGAAAATTCAGCTCAATCAAAAAACATCTACATCATAACACTGTTGATACTTACACAATGGTCGACCTTGTGTAACCAGTCCATCATCTCCTCATGACAGGTCTCGGTTGTATTACTGCGACTGCTGACACGCTCGGTACAGGATGCGAGGATTTCTTCGTACTTCTTGCATTCAGACTTTTCCTGGCAATTCTCGCGCAATGCATCAACTTGGTCCTAGGTCATGCAAGATATGAACAGTTAATTCATGGAAACCTTGTTATAAGATATATATATATATACTAGTCAAAATTTGTAACTACCCACCTAAGAATATGTCCATAATATTTTTATTGTTTTGTTACTTTAAGTCAAGCTTAATTGGAGGCATGGTTAAACTGCAAAGTAACAAGTTTAAATCATCTGTTCTGATCGCATGAACACATTTTAAAGCATTCAAGTTGATGTGTTTTCTTAGAAATAAATAAACAGAGGACCTTACATGACTACTCATTCATTATTGAATTTATTAAACGAGTTGGCAAAATGATATAAATTATATCAATTTTGCTAACAAGTTTAAAAAATTCAATAATGAATGAGAACGAATTGAATTGAATTGGGGTTTTAAGGCGCACCAACACATGAAAAGGTTATATGGCGCCTAACAGGCATGAACATGCCAGGCTCATCTTCCATGTACATCGAGATAAAATATGGAAAATGGGCCTAGAACCTTCTCACCCTGAACTGCAGAGTTGCTGCAAATTTTATCGTAGAAACTCCATTTACGCTGAAGCCACGTTATTGTTTTTCTGCCACTAACGTGGCTTCAGCGTAAATGGAGTTTCTACGATAGAATTTGCAGCAACTCTGCATGTTAGATTCTATTTATCACATAACTCACATATCGACTTTTATTGCATTTTGCCCGTCGCTTTAACACGCAAAACCCGACATAAACCATAGATCATAGTCATTATCGATTTTTTTTAACAGCACATGCATACTAAGCTTATTTGCATACTTATACAACTAGTGGTATATCGACTATATAGAATGGTGTTATTCCACTTCTACACTGTCAGTTATGTGATAACAACACTTGTACAACTATACTGAGCAAAATAAATTTAGCACATAAAATGCATGACACTTCCATAGACGTGTAACACGGGTCAATGATAAAGTGATATAGATATGACCAATAATAATGCTACAAAGTCATTTGTAAACAAGGTCGGTGATCAAAATAAAGCAAATATGATGGGAACATATTTTTTACAAGTTATCAAAAATCTTTCTCGTTTCAATGATAAGCGAGGTTAATTTAAAATTAGGAAATCTGAAATGTTTTTGTTTAGAATAACAATTGTTTGTGAATAAATTTCAGCGGTTTTAAACGATGAAAGAATGGGCAATTCTTGTCAATGCCGAACATTAAATTTGTTCAAAGCAATATGTTTGTATAATGAAATAAGTTGTTAATAAATCATGAATACCTTACCTAGCGTTTCTAATATCTTCAAGCAAATATATAAATGTTCATAATTTATATTCAGTCACTTATTACAAGAAACAATCAAAATAAAGAAGATAAATTGACGACAAAGCACAAAATGCAAGGCTTTCTACATATTTAATGCTTATACACCCAGTCCTAATATTCTAGTAATCTAGGTAAATTAAACTTAATTAAATTAAGTTTTATTTATATTATTATGATAGATATATCACAGAAATACACACATGTGACCTGAGAAGGCACATCGGTTGGTTGACATTTAATGAAATATTGCGTTGGCGTAAGTAGAGTGAGAAAGATTTCATTGTTGTGCACTAATTTCTTATTAGAACAGAATATAGTTTCTGGTGATTTACTGTGCATTATATTGATTACCTCCAGCCCAGTGAAATTATTATACAGTTAAACTCTAATCCATTGTTAGTTAAAATGTTCTATTTCTTTAGGCAAGTAAAAGAAACTAACCCGCCAAATAACGGCAAAATTACACTACAAAACCGTTTATCAAAACTCTGTCCAGTTGTTCAGGTCATATAATAATGTATATGTGCCGATTAAAATTATTGTTTTTTCACGACTTCTTAAAATACCGTGATTAAAATATGCGAAAAATGAATTACGAGTTGGTAACTCAATTCGATGCTCCAGTTTTGGAGTTTAATCTGGCTGGTTAAAGCCTTTTATACTGTGTGTAAGTTATATATATATACCTCGTTGTCAGTAGGTTTAGAAACGGTGTTCATATGTTTTAAAATCTGGCTGTTGTTAGCGGGATAGCTACTTAAAGTAAAAGGTTAGTAACTGTGTGATTACTCATAATGCTGGAACCTTAGATAGAGGAATACTGGAGTCCATGGCCCCTCGATGGACCTTACAATTGGCTCATAACATAGATGAAAGGAATGCCCGAGTCTGACAACTGCCCATGGATGGACCTTATTAGGAACATAGATGATACTGAAAAGCAATTGTTAGGTGCTAAACGAGACTGAGGTAGGTAACGAATTTCTATTTCTTTTTAAGTTGCATTGTGGATGTAGTCACTATGAACTTGACCTTCTAACCCCAAAACTATAGGGATCACTGTTTTACCATGGGGAAAAAATGAGTTAAGAATATAGGTTTGTTTACAAGTTCATTGTCGGGTCAAGGATATTTGACCTACTGACCCCTAAACCAATAGCTTCCCCTCTCATCAAGGGTAATGTACATGGTTGTATGCAATTCATGAGCATGGACTCTGTACTTCCTGAGACAAAGTTGTCAGTTAAATTGAATTGAATTGAATTGGGGTTTTAAGGCGCACCAACACATGAAAAGGTTATATGGTGTCTAAAAGGCATGAACATGCCAGGCTCATTTTCCATGTACATCGAGATAAAATATAGAAAATGGGCCTAGAACCTTCTCACCCTGAACTGCAGAGTTGCTGCAAATTCTATCGTAGAAACTCCATTTACGCTGGAGCCACTTTATTGTTTTTCTGCCACTGCTCTTTTGATGCGAGCGAGATAGCACCTGAAACAATGCAGGGATCATGATAAAGACCTTTAATGTTGTCAGGCACAAATGCTTATGCCTACAATTATGAGGTCATGGCAACCTTGAACAGTTGTCAAATCCTGAACAGTCTCTCAGTCTGCATGTATGTTGACAAGCAGAAGCTTTAACTGGCAGAGTAAGCACGCAAGATGGAGAGTTCAGAGAGTGATATTGCAGTCCAATGTAAACAAGTGTCCATTGTATGCACAGGATACTTACTACCATTTCCTCTTCTTCCTCCTCTTCTGCTTCAGGCTGCAAATATACAAAACATGACAAAAATTAGTCTCGCAAAATCAATAGCCATAAACGTGACCATTCATTCACCTTCACAAGCAAGTGATGACAGTCAAGCATGAGATGGGGAAGAAGGTATAGATGGGACTCAGATAATGGGCGACAACTCTTGACACGGTTCAGCCGTGTAATATACTTCACATTGAGTGTAAGAATATTCAGTTTGTGTGTTACCTGTACATTATCAGTCTCTACTGGAAGAACTGCATTCTCATTCTCATCCTCAGGCTCGACTGTATCCTCACGTACAGTTTCTATTGGAAGTTCTTCACGCTCCGGCTCTTCTGTATTATCAGGTACAGTCTCTACTGGAAGATCTTTTTCTGGCTCTACTGTATCATCCGGGGTTTGTGTGTCGCTAGTTTCTGGACCAAGTATGTCAGCTACTAAACCATCTACTGATTTTGGTTCAGACTCAGCCGCTTGTGACTATAATGCATTTATATACTGTTTAATCCCTAATAAACGTTCCTCCCCTAATAAACGCCTCCCCCTCCGCTTATATTTTGATTTTTTTTTTAATCTTACCAAAAGATGCAAGTTCACAATGGAACACACAAAATCATTAGAAAACTTAAAATCCGATGCAATGATTGATTGACATACATTATGTCTGATTTAAAAGTTAAATTATGTATTTTTGCAATAATAAATAAATAAACGCCCCGCTTTTCAAAAAAAGTATGCCCCCAGAGGCGTTTATTAGGGATTATACGATTATTATAATTTTAACTAGAACTAGAAATGTGTCTCTAGGACACGGATGCCAGGCTAAGTGCTGTAAGTAGGGCTTAATGACTATCAAGTCACGCTTAGTCAAGCCGCGCAGTCGCGCTTAGTCAAGCCGCGCTTAGTCAAGTCGCGTAAAAACATTTAATGAAGTATATTAAGGTCATTCCCAGACATTTTTTATAAGGAACATGTTGCTGTCATTTTGTCGAAAGTAGGTCATAGCAACTCGAAATTCTGCAATGAAGTTTCGTGAAAATCCTGCAAGAAAGAAGCAAGATACGCACGTCATAGCGGAGACCGGACGAGACCTGTATTACAAACTGAGACACACATACATCTAGACGACATTGTGATCGCTAAGTCAAGATCTGTAAACAGGCTCGACAAAAATATATGTGATGATCATTCAAATTTACCTACTTTTGTTAGGAACAAACTGCTTTCATTTAGATGTCAAGGTGTGAAGTTTAAGAGCTGTATGGGTTCCGGTGTCTGAAACTTGGATGTTAATATTTTTTCTGTGTATATGGACGGAGGGACAGACACAACTTGACAAGTAACACTATACGCCCACTCCTCTATCATGGAGAGGCATAAACAGTTTTATGAAGTTTTATTAACACAGGTCAAATACCTTTCAAGTTATGGCCAGTTATGAGCTTTGTTTAAAGTTTTATGAAAAGGGGCATAACTCTGATGAAATGAAGGTCAGAGTTATTGGTCATTGGTAACAATATTCTGTGTGGTAAGATGAATATGTGTGTGAATTTTCATGAAGGTCAAAAACTTAGTTATAAGTTATGGCCAATTATGAGTGTGGTTAGGCTGCAGGTTACATGTGTAACAGCATTCCTTGGGTTATGATGAAAATGTGTGTGAAGTTTCATGAACATATGTCAAATACTTTTCAAGTTATGGCCAAGGTTAGGTTGCAGGTTTAAGTGCGACGAGTCGACGACGGACAAAGTGATCCCTAACTATCTGCCATGTTAAGCAATATGAGATGTTACTCATTAATCATGAATGCAGACAAGGTCTGGTCATGGAAAGCTTGATCTACTGACTCATACTGAATAGGGTCATTCTCTCACCGTGGAAATTATATGAATGTTGAATTGTAGAATTGGATTTTATAGTCGCACCAACAGCTAAGGTCATATGGCGACTTTCCAGCTTCCATTGGTGGAGGAAGACCCCAGATGCCCCTCCGGGCAATTTTCGTGCACGGGCGGGCACCTGGGTAGAACCACCGACGTTCCGTAAGCCAGCTGGATAGCTTCCTCACATAAAGATTCCTAGGCCCCTGAGGGATCGAACCTACAGCGGTGAGGGGCAAGTGATTGCAAGTCAGAGAAGTTAACCACTCGGCCACGGACGCCCCTTTTATATGAATGTGACAATAGAGGTTGTACAGTTGTCTTACGGATAAGTTTCTTCATAATCAGGTCATGGTGACCTTGGTCTTTGAATTATTGAACTCAAAATGACTAGTGGTCATCCTGTCATGGCCAATCTAAAGTGAAGTTTAAGAGCTCTGCGGCTTCCAGTGTCTGAGAAATGGACGTATCGATAAACTTGGACGTTAATTTTTTCTGACACAACTTGTAACACTATATGCCCACTCCACTGTCATGGAGGGATATTTGAACATTACCATGTGGCGCCATTTCTTTGGTCAACTTGAGAAGTTATGAGCTTGGTTAGGTTGCAGGTTAAAGTTTTATGAAAATGGGCATAACCAAAGAAATGAAGGTCAGAGTTATTGGTCATGGGTAACAATATTCTGTGTGGTAAGATGAATATGTGTGTGAAGTTTCATAAACATAGGTCAAATACTTCTTACGTTATGGCCAATTATGAGCTTGGTTAGGTTGCAAGTTTTATGAAAGGGGGCATAACTCTGCCAAAATGATTTTAGCATTCCTTGGGTTAAGATGAGGATTGTGTGTGAAGTTTCATGAATATAGGTCAAGTTATGGCCAAGGTTATGACGGACAGACAATAGACAAAGTGATCCATAAGTGGCTGCCATGCTAAGCAGGTGACACAATAATCATGAATGCAGACAATGTCTGATCATGAATTCAGACAAGTTCTGATCATGAAAAGCTTGATCTACTGACTCATACTGAATAGTCATTCTCTCACCGTGGACACAGTGAAATCTTATGAACGTGACAACAGAGGTTGAAGAGTTGTCTTACGGAAACGGTTCTTCATAATCAGGTCATGGTGACCTTGGTCTTCGAACTACTGACCTCAAAATGACTATTGGCCATGACAGGTCATCCTGTCATGGCCAATCTAATCCCTGACATGTGTGTGAACATGGCTACAGTGGTTGATGAGTTATCCTGAAAAGATCAGGTCATGGTGACCTTGACCTTTGAACTACTGACATCAAAATTAATAGGGTTCTTCTCACCAAGGACAGTAATACCATGGAATTTGATTAAATTATCATAAAAAAGTTATGGAACGGAAACCATTGCATTGAATTGGGTTTTAAGGCGCATCAACACATGAAAGGTTATATGGCGCCTAACAGGAATGAACATGCCGGGCTCATCCTCCATTTATATCAAGATAAAATATGGAGAATGGGCCTAGAACCTTCTTACCTGCAAAACTGCAGAGCTGCTGCAAATTCTATAGTAGACACTCCATTTACGATGAACAGAAACCAAATTGTTTATAGGCTGATGGATGGACAGACAAGCGGGGTCCCAATAACGAATATAATACACTTTTTAAACACATGTTCAAATTTCTTTTGTCAGGCAAGCTCATAATTATGTCTCTTGAGCATGCAACACTGCAGTGAATAATGCCAACCTTCTTGACAGTCACATAATCACATAATTGTGTCAAAATACAAAAGTTTTTTTATATTTTACATCGGCATGGTAAAATACAAAACTTAAAGAATACATTTTATTGCGCTTTTATATCTATTACGAGACTTAAGGCAAAATAAACAAAAACAAAATTCTTCAAAATTCAATATATTTTCGATATTTTGTATCCAAACAAGTTTTGAAGCTCTACTGATAGATTTTGATAGCCAGATTAGCTATGGGAACCTGTGAAGTTTTATGGAAATAAGATTTACACTTTCAGAGAAGTAGTCGCCAAAAGTTTTTCCTATATCACTCTATGTTGGCCACGTTTGACATAGAATCAAAATGAATTTTGTTTAGGACCAACTACATGTCATGCCAGTCATTTTATTAAAGGTTCCAAATAAATACCAAGTCTGGTTGCCACAAACTTGTATTTAAACTTGAATTTGCGGCAAACCTGATTTTTACTTGGGACTCAACTGGACATCAAGATCAACAATCCTGTAAAGTGTTATGGAATTCATTTTGTTTAACGTCGAATCAAAACGATTTTCGACAAGGACCAACATCATGTCATGCTGATCATTTTAGAAAAAGTCCCATATCAATATCACTTAGAGTTTTCAAGAAGTAGTCGCTACAAACTTGTTTTTTAAAAACTTATTTTTAGATTTGGCGGCCATCTTGGATTTCACATCAACATGAATTTTTGCTAGGATCAACTAGACTTCATGGGCAACATTTCTGTAAAGTTTCATGAAAATCCATTTAGTAGTTTCAGAGGAGTTGTCGCTACAAAAAAAAGTTTACGGACAGACAGACGGACGGACGCCGGACGCCGCACCACGGCATAAGCTCTGCTGATCTCTGATCAGTAGAGCTAAAAATATTGATGTGACAGTTTCGATTTTTTTCTTTTAACTGCTTTTATATTGGTTGTGCATATTTTCAATAAATGGTCATAAATCACAAATACCAAATGTACACTGATAAAAGCTTAAAGGGTGTCCATCAGGATTAATCTGGAAGAATCCAAAATTTAAAAAATGTTCCAAATCACAATAAAAATGTCATATTAATCAAGCTATGGTTTAAGTACTGCGTTGTTTCAGAGGAGTAGTCACCACAAGTTTTTTTTCCTATATAACTGTATGTAAACAAAGATGGCTGCTGGTGGCCATGTTTGACATTGAATTGAAATGAATCTTGGTTAGGACCATGTACATGTCGTGCCAGTCATGTTGATAAAGGTTCCAAATCAATATCACTTATGGTTTTTGAGAAGTGGTCGCCACAAAATTGCATTTTTAAACTCTATTTTTTAGCTGTGGCAGCCATCTTGAATTTCTTTGATCAGTCGAGCTAAAAAAATCCAAAATAAAATCAGTCTTCGGTATAATCTCAATTAAAAAAATAAATAAGCGCGACCCCTTTGCATAGTGCCCGGGCGCTACCATTAGAGGAAATACGGTATGTATTAAAGTTAAAACAATAAATCTACATAGTAAATTTCAACACTACAAATAGTTTTAGCTAAATAGGATATAGCTAGGGTATAATTATTCCAATTACTACTAAAGGAAAAGAGGAACGCAACTCTGTATTAATAATCAAATATCTTGGCATGCATTTAAAACTGTAATTGTATTTCAATACACAGTATTTAGGTCTCATATTAATATTCTGCTTTTTTTAATGTGAATCTTAGTGTTAGATTAACGTTCATAAGCGAAACCAAGCGTTACGTCATATAATGCGGGCAGCAAATACTAAGAACATATTCAGTTAAAAATGGGGAGGGGCGTTCCTTCGGGATTATACGGTAAGTTATAAAATAACTCTCTGGATTATTACAAATGAATAAGCTATATTTGTTTAATTCTAAATATAGCACATTTCTCTGTTTGGCATATTTTTTTTTACAAATGCTAATAAAATTAATTTCTACAAACAACTAGGACATGTATATGAACAACATTAGCACATGTATAATAGACAATAAAAGCACAAACAGTAATACAGCTACAACAGCTCACATAAAACAATACTATTGCTGCTGATCCCCATTAAACAATATATACTAATTGTTAAAAAAATGTTTTCTTCATTATAATTTTTTTGGGGTTATGAGAATGCAATTAGGTTAAAAAGAGTAGTACGGTAGGTTTTGGAGAAAAAAGATTTATAACATAAATATATATATATAACAAGAACATCAATTTGCCAGTTGTATTGTTGGTGAATGTCATTGCTTTGTAACAGCATTGATGTTTTCATGTTTTCCATCTCATTGAAAGTTGGTATACAATGGAGAAAAATATATATCTACCTGAATAGTTTTACAAGATATTCTGAGCATTTTTTTAAAATTAATCAGTCGGTCAAAAACAGCATATAAGACTAACTTAACCCTTAACCCGCTAAGCACAACTATAATCGCCTTTCCATCCATTGTAAACCCAGATCAGCGAGTAACTCCCAGGCTGATCAGGGTTTACAATGTTTGTCTGCTGATCAGTCATTTTCCCTAAAACACCCCTTTGTCACATAAATGGAATGTTCTAAAGTCTCTTAATTCAAAGAAAGAACAGTCCATTATATATATGTAACAGGTTTAGGGTTAATATTCATAAACAGTCTGTAAATCCAATTTCTCTTCCAAGCAAAAACTACATATGATCTATAGGACTACCGATAGTATACTAATCGATAGCTTAAACATGTCTGAGCTGTAAAAGGGACACATGGCAATCTAGATTTTTTTTAAAACTCTCAGCATGCCGTTAGTTTTTCTGCATCAATTACAGTTGTTCGTTCTTTAATATTAATTATCAGAATTGTATAAAGGAAGTTTTTTTTCCACATTACTGTTAATTACATTTCACCAATAATATATATTCAAACCTATGGTAGAATAACGAAAAAAAAAGTTGAAAACAAATTGTATTAAAATATATGCAAGCAGATTTAAAGGCAAAATAACACTGGATTAATAAATCGAGAGACTAATTTTAATGCTTTATAACGACTTCAAGATTACTATATGTCCATTTAACCCATATTCTAAAAATAGATTTCTAAATTTAGCTGCTTCATCAGTTATTTTATAAGTGCTACGCATTTTTTCTCACTCAAAAAGTACGTCCCCTTGAGCATGCAACCAGACGATGAATAAGCCCAACCTTTCTGACATAATTACGTCCCCTTGAGGATGCAACCCTGCAGTGAATAAGTCCAACCCTTCTGACATAATTATGTCCCCTTGAGGATGCAACCCTGCAGTGAATAAGCCCAACCCTTCTGACATAATTATGTCCCCTTGAGGATGCAACCCTGCAGTGAATAAGCCCAACCCTTCTGACATAATTACGTCCCCTTGGGCATGAAACCCTGCAGTGAATAAGCCCAACCTTTCTGACATAATTATGTCCCCTTCAGGATGCAACCCTGCAGTGAATAAGTCCAACTTTTCTGACATAATTATGTCCCCTTGAGGATGCAACCCTGCAGTGAATGAGCCCAACCCTTCTGACATAATTATGTCCCCTTGAGGATGCAACCCTGCAGTGAATAAGTCCAACTTTTCTGACATAATTATGTCCCCTTGAGGATGCAACCCTGCAGTGAATAAGCCCAACCCTTCCGACATAATTATGTCCCCTTGAGGATGCAATTCTGCATTGAATAATCCCAACCTTCCTGACATAAGTATGTCCCCTTGAGCATGCAACCCTGCAGTGAATAATCCAAACCTTTCTGACATAATTCTGTCCCTTTGAGCATGCAACCCTGCAGTAAATAATCCCAACCTTTCTGACATAATTCTGTCCCCTTGAGCATGCAACCCTGCAGTAAATAATCCCAACCTTTCTGACATAATTCTGTCCCCTTGAGCATGCAATTCTGCAGTGAATAATCCAAACCTTTCTGACATAATTATGTCCCCTTGAGCATGCAACCCTGCAGTGAATAATCCCAACCTTTCTGACATAATTCTGTCCCTTTGAGCATGCAACCCTGCAGTAAATAATCCCAACCTTTCTGACATAATTCTGTCCCCTTGAGCATGCAACCCTGCAGTAAATAATCCCAACCTTTCTGACATAATTATGTCCCCTTCAGCATGCAACCCTGAAGTGAATAAAGCAAACCTCCTTCACATAATTATGTCATCTTGAGTAAGCAACCCTGCAGTGAATAATCCCTACCTACCCGACCTAATTATGACCCCTTGAGCATGTTACCATGCAGTGAATATTGCCAGCCTACCTGACATATAACTATGTCCCGTTGGGCATGTAACCCTGCAGTGAATAATCCCAACATCCCTCACATAATAATGTCACCTTGAGTAAGCAACTCTTCAGTGAATAATCCCTACCTACCTGACCTAATTATGTCTCCTTGAGCATGCAATCCGGCAGTGAATAATCCCAACCTCCCTCACATAATAATGTCACCTTGAGTAAGCAACTCTTCAGTGAATAATCCCTACCTACCCGACCTAATTGCTTGAGCATGCAACCCTGCAGTGAATAATCCCAACCTCCCTCACATAATAATGTCACCTTGAGTAAGCAACTCTTCAGTGAATAATCCCTACCTACCCGACCTAATTATGTCTCCTTGAGCATGCAATCCGGCAGTGAATAATCTCAACCTTCCTGACATAATTATGTCCCCTTGAGCTAGACTGCTACACTTCACTCAAACAAGCGACGATTTTTGAAATGGTGAATTTGATAACACGTAAAGCCCATTTCAACTGCAATCGTGACCAAGCATCTGATCTACTTCTATAAATAGATATATAGAAAGTTGGGTTATCCTTCAATATTGATTACACAATGCAGGCGTGTTAAAAAAATTAATCACAACTCTAAATTGGAGGTGGTTTTAAGAGAATGGTGGTAACGAAGGGATTTATTATGAGGGGGTAAGGCACTGATTTTCAGGGGAATATTCGATTTTAGAATAAAGTCCAAAAACTGTTGGAAAATGTCCCTTTAATCTAAATTGTATAGTGTTCATTTAATCCAATTGTATTTTAAATCATGTTGACATCATCATTATAAACACTCATAGGGAACACCACCCAGTAAGGAGTGAAACGTTTTTGAAGGATGATGTGGGAGTGGAGGTGTGGTGCGGGTGAGGTGTTGGGTTCGCACGGTTTTCGAGTTTTTTTCCAGGAGGAGTGCGGTATTTTCGCAATTGTTCAGGGGACTGGGGTGTTGTCATGAATATTTTCTATAGGAGGTGATTTTTAGGTAAGCGCATGAGGTAATGTGATCGGCTGGAAGAGATTTTCGAGGTGTGTTGGGTGGTGGTAAAGTAAAAACTTTAAAGATTTTTTTTTATATAAATCCATGGCAGTATTTTGTACATTTTCTAGAGGTTCGGGGTTTGAAGAAACGCTTTTCCAGGGTAGTGTATGTTTATTTCTGTAAGGGTTTTTTGAGAAAAAAATGTAAGGGTATTTTGTCAAACAGGAGTTAATTTCTGTCAAATCCTCGGTGTGTTACTTCAGCCTCATTCTAAAAGTAAAAATCCTTGTATCCATTATGTCATTCAAACAGGGTAATACAGTTACATTCATATTTACTTTCTATAATCAATTCAATAAATCAAACTGAGTTTTTCTATGTCAGTTTCAAAATCACAGATTCAGTCTCATAAACAATTTCCATACACAGTCAATTAATAGATGGAAACAAATTGTATGACGTGTCTCACCCGATAATGTTTAACCAATGAATGCCTTCCAGTTTGATCATGTGTAGCGAGTACTGACAGTCGTCTATTTAAATTGACAGCTGTGTAGCAGTCTACCCTTGAGCATGCAACCCTGCAGTGAATAATCCCACCCTTCCTGACATTATTATGTCCCCTTAAACATGTACCCCAGCAGTGAATAATCCCACCCTTCCTGACATAATTATGTCCCCTTGAACATGTACCCCTTCAGTGTATAATCCCAACCTTCCCGACATAATTATGTCCCCTTGAACATGTACCCCTTTAGTGTATAATCCCACCCTTCCTGACATAATTATGTCTCATTGATCATGCTACCCTGCAGTGAATAATTCCAACCTCCCTGACATAATTATGTACCCTTGAACATGTACCCTTTCAGTGTATAATCCCAACCTTCCTTACAAAATGATGTCCCCTTGAACATGCACCCCTGTAGGCTGTAGTGAATAATCCCTATTTTTAATTAAAGGAATTACATAGTGAATCATTCCACTAAACTCCTTTTATGCTCAGTATGTTTAAGTATTTAAAGGAAATTTCATAATTGGAAAGAAAAATAAATTTGTGCCAGGTAGATTTTGAAATAAATGAAACCTGTATCATAAAACTTGCCATAATATGTGTGTTTAGAGTCAGGAAATATTTTGTGAACATAATCTATCTATTTGTTATTAGGGCTGTGGAGCGACATGTTCCCCGTCACAGTATTTTTCTCAATGTATGGCCACGACTTTGAAGGCACATAGGTGTTTGGCGCCACATTGTCTTAATGTTAAAATGCCTTGATGCATGTAAAATGTATAAACTTAATAAAGCGGATACAACATGAGCCTTACTTTAAGCATGATAGGGACAGCTTTGACAGGATAGGGATTTAAAATGTTGATGAATAAGAAATGTCAAACTATGTATGACTGTTACCATCATAAAACGATTGAACTAATGTCGAGACTTTCAAACCAAACACTGATGTCTACTTATACCTGTTTTCATAACAATCAGAATATGCAACTGTTTTCCTTTTTGACATGCAAGAGTTATGGATTAGACATAAAATGGGCCTTTCTATAGGCATATACGAAGTGAATGACCTTCAGAGTGACTTGACTTTGACGATACTGACATGGGTGTTGGGTTCTGCACAATGTCTTGATGAGACGAGTAGATGTGCGGTTATTCTGAAATTCATCCATGCATGCAAGAGTTATGGAGCAGACACGATATGGGCCCTACTCTAGGCATATGAGAAATGAACGACTTTCAGAGTGACCTTGACCCTGAAAGTAATGACATGATTTTGGGTTCTGCTCATGATTGTTGATGAGATGAGTAAATGAGCTAAGTTATTTTGAAATCCCTCAATGCATGCACGAGTCATGGACGGACAGGAAATGGGCCTTATTACAGGCATGTAAGAAATAAATGACCTTTAGAGTGACCTTGATCTTAAAATACTGAAATGGGTGTTGGGTTCTGCACATTGTCTAATACTTTTTATCAGATGAGTGAAGTGCCAAGTTATTTTGAAAATGGACGGATGGATGGAAATTCGGTATATCAAAGGTGTCTGTAATATGGTGTCTGATGGTCACTTTTTGACCGCATACTGAAACATGAAGATATACATTTAGATTGAATTCTAATACACCCGCACTATATAGCCTCGTTTAAAATATCTCGTTATTGAACGATATATCACTGTAACGATATATCACTGTAATTTTTGCAACGTTAGGAGAATAAGCATTGCGCATTGTAATGTATGCAACGTTACTGTCGTTAGGAGAGCAAGCAAGGCAATGCGAAAGATTTAAGATGTTTGCGTTATTTTCACATTTTGGGGTATTAGAATAGAAATAGAACATTGCTTACGGTGAATTATCTATAATATATCACGGTTTGTCGTTCAATTGTAAACAATAAGGCCGAGTGAAATTATTGTTTACAATTGAACTCCAAACAATGATATATCAAACGATAATTCACAGTAAACGATGTTCTATTTCTTAAATATAAAGAAAAATGCAAAAGGTAAACAAACACAACCCATCGAAGGTCAAACATGTAATTGTATCCTATTTGAATTAAGGTATTTTACATTGTTTCATCACAGAACATTTATAAACTGGTTTAAAATTAAAACAACATTTTACAAGCAAAGCAATATAATTCAATACTAAACGAATTATTTTCTGCTGTTTTGTGAGAACCGCTGCAGCACTACCCCACCCATCACTTTTTACTGCAGGCAACAATGATCTAACAATTATACACTAGTACAACATATATTTTGATGGCATAACATCACTAATTGGAGAAAGGATAAAATGTCGAAAGAAAGAAGGACAACACATTACTTATTTCATACACACCTTCTCCGTATCGTTATTGATAGAGACGACCTCGTTACCTAACCCCATTTTGGTAGCTTTGTTTGATTAACTGAGAATAATATGATAAGAATTTATTCCAAAGCCTTTAACCGAGTAAGAATGACATCAAGTTAGTTTTTCTATAAAACATGCGAATTTATAACACTTGTTTTTAATATGTCAAATCATTTAGCAGGAGTTATGTAAGTACTTTTCTTAGATCTCTGCAACTACCAACTAAATTCTTACCTGATACTATGCAGTGAATAGTCAACAGGGCTGTAAACATGTAAACAGGTGAGATAAGGTCTCGGATAATAAGTAATGTTAGTATGGCACAGCTGATAAAATGCAAACAAACCCTCAAAATGTCCATTTCATCCAAGGGATATTCTCTGTTCTTGTTCATCACTATTATCATCAACTTCCATTCCTATGAGCATAAAAAGCATAAATGTCCTGTAGTGTACCAATTTGATCATGGAGTGAAGAATCAAAGCACTGACCGGACTGATAGTTCACACGACCTGATTAAGGAAGGAATGCGTATGGCAGCTGTGTCCAGGAAGTTGAAGACGCTTTCATGCATTCGCCGTTTCACGAACCATACCCTGCTATACGTAAGCTTCTTGTTATAGGCTAATTCATCGGACGTAGAGGGTAGAGGTAACCACTGGCTCTCGAGTCACAAAGTACCTGTCAGATATGTGAGAAAGCAGTTACATGGAAGCAACGAGGCAACCTCGTTGCCTCCGATGACTGCGAACAGTGGTACCATGCCGAATGCATGCAAATGTCAGCTCAAGTGTACCTGAGCCTGAATAATGTTTCATGGCACTGCGTCTCCTGTTTTATGCCAAATTTCGCTAAAAGCCTATTCGAGTCCTTCATAGTCGATTCTAGTAACTCATTCTCCAGTTTAGACCCAAACAACAGTGGAAGTTTTATCACCAGCCAAGGCCCTCCTATTTCCTGCTCTTATCCATTACATACTAATAAGCAAACATGAAGGTGTTGAAAATAAAGTTAAAAGCATCAAGAAGTAGAAATACGAACTTGGTAACCTGTTTGACTCTGCAAATCCCAAAATTTGTTATAGGAACATAAACTTGGCTTATCAGCAGTATACACAGCTCACAGATCTTCCCACCAAACTATGAAGTCCTTTGTAAAGACAACAGAGATGGATATGGTGGAGTTCTACTGGCTATCCTTAATGATTACATTTTCGACCAGATAGAGACAAGTGGCGATTCAGAATTTGTATTTGCTAAAATTACACTGGACAGAACGAAGGCTCCATTTACCGACTAGTGGCTAGGTGGAGATCTGAACCTCCCAGACATCAACTGGCACTCACAGTCCATATAGGGGAATCAATACTCATTCTCACTGAATAATAGATGCATAGACATGCTTCAGAACTGTGCCTACGAACAGATGGTCGACTTCCCTAAACGAAAGGAACAAACACTTGACTTGTTCTTAACAAACCGTCCATCACTTGTAAAAAGATGTGTCGCCTTGCCAGGCCTAGGTGATCACGATATTTTATTCATCGAAGCTAATGTGACTACAAAACGCAGCAAGCCAATAAGTCGCAAGATCTACCTCTGGAAGAGAGACAACATTGAAGAGATGAAAAACTTGTGTAATACCTGCCAGGATGAGTTTGCTGCCAAATACAACACAGCAAGTCAAATTCCCCAGATGTGGGATGACATCAAATCCACCCTCTGTGGCATTCTTGACAAGGGTGTACCCTCAAAGATGACAGACATGGATTACACGCGAAGTGAAGAAACTCTCCAGACGAAACATGCGCAGGTCCTGACGAAATCCCAGCCAGATTACTAAAGGAACTGTCAACTGAACTAACACCAGTGTTCACATTCTTCTTTCAAGCCTCCATAAACCAGAGTGCCATACCAAAAGATTGGAAGAACGCGATGGTAGTCCCTATCTTCAAAAAAGGAGAAAAAAACAGACCAGAGAATTATCGCCCAGTATCCCTTACAGAGCTCTATCTCCTGCAAATAGTCTGTATTAGCATGAGGAGACACCTGGAGAAACATAGTATTCTATGCACAGCATGGTTTTCGAAAGAGGCGTTTATGTGAGAGTCAGCTTATCTTCACAATCCAATACCTTGCCAGTAATGTAGACACCAAAGGACAAATCGATGTCATACTGCTGGACTTTTCAAAAGCCTTTGACAATGTCCCACACCTCCGACTACTCCACAAGCTAGAACACTGGTATAACAGGCGACATTCACCATTGGATCGGAGACTTTTTGAGTAACCGCAATCAACAGGTACTTTTGGATGGCACTTCATCTCAGCCCCTGTTCATTTGGGAGTACCCCAAGGATTGGGAGTACCCTAAGGAAGCGTGCTCGCTCGGGCCGTTGCTGTTCCTTTTGTTCATAAATGACCTCCCCGGACAGTATCTCTCCATACTCTACCGTCAGACTATTTGCGGACGACTGCATAATGTACCATAAAGTCAACTGAATGGAGAATGCCATTCAGCTTTATACAGCGTGACCTAGAGCTTCTACAGAAGTGGGGAGATGACTGGCAGATGGAATTTTATCCACAGAAGTGCCAGATATTCATCATCACAAACAGGAGAATCCCTATCAAGAGCCCGTACAACATCAACAGACAAACTCTAGAGGAAGTAGACTCAGCAAAGTATCTTGGAGTACACCTGCACAAAAATCTGAGTTGGAACACACATACCAACCAGATCACCAATAAGGCAAATTCAACAAGAGCTTTCCTGCAGCGCAACATCAGCCAGTGCCCAAGTACTACCAAAGATATGTGCTACAAAATGTTGGTAAGACCAGTGATGGAGTACTCAAGTGTTATCTGGGATCCACACACCAAAGAAAACACCAGGACCAGCGTCGAGCTGCAAGATTTGTCACTGGTGACTACAGAACAACCTGGAGTGTGTCAGCCATGTTAGACTACCTCCAATGGCATACCCTTCAAGAGCGACGTGCCTAAGCAAAGGTCATCATGATATACAACTCTGGTCGAAATTCCCTACAATCTACCTGATCCCGACAGCTGTACAGATCCGTGGTCACTCGTACACACTCCGTGTGCCATTTGCAAGAATAGCACTGTAATTTGCAAGAATAGCACTGTATCAGGCATCGTTTTTCCTAGACAGCATTAGACTCTGGAATACCTTACCCAGGCTGTCCCCAGCACGTAGTAGACTGCACCACACTGGACAGCTTTAATAGATGCATAGACATGCTTCAGAACTGTGCCTACGAACAGATGGTCGACTTCCCTAAACGAAAGGAACAAACACTTGACTTGTTCTTAACAAACCGTCCATCACTTGTAAAAAGATGTGTCGCCTTGCCAGGCCTAGGTGATCACGATATTTTATTCATCGAAGCTAATGTGACTACAAAACGCAGCAAGCCAATAAGTCGCAAGATCTACCTCTGGAAGAGAGACAACATTGAAGAGATGAAAAACTTGTGTAATACCTGCCAGGATGAGTTTGCTGCCAAATACAACACAGCAAGTCAAATTCCCCAGATGTGGGATGACATCAAATCCACCCTCTGTGGCATTCTTGACAAGGGTGTACCCTCAAAGATGACAGACATGGATTACACGCGAAGTGAAGAAACTCTCCAGACGAAAAATGCGCAGGTCCTGACGAAATCCCAGCCGGATTACTAAAGGAACTGTCAACTGAACTAACACCAGTGTTCACATTCTTCTTTCAAGCCTCCATAAACCAGAGTGCCATACCAAAAGATTGGAAGAACGCGATGGTAGTCCCTATCTTCAAAAAAGGAGAAAAAAACAGACCAGAGAATTATCGCCCAGTATCCCTTACAGAGCTCTATCTCCTGCAAATAGTCTGTATTAGCATGATGAGACACCTGGAGAAACATAGTATTCTATGCACAGCATGGTTTTCGAAAGAGGCGTTTATGTGAGAGTCAGCTTATCTTCACAATCCAATACCTTGCCAGTAATGTAGACACCAAAGGACAAATCGATGTCATACTGCTGGACTTTTCAAAAGCCTTTGACAATGTCCCACACCTCCGACTACTCCACAAGCTAGAACACTGGTATAACAGGCAACATTCACCATTGGATCGGAGACTTTTTGAGTAACCGCAATCAACAGGTACTTTTGGATGGCACTTCATCTCAGCCCCTGTTCATTTGGGAGTACCCCAAGGATTGGGAGTACCCTAAGGAAGCGTGCTCGCTCGGGCCGTTGCTGTTCCTTTTGTTCATAAATGACCTCCCGGACAGTATCTCTCCATACTCTACCGTCAGACTATTTGCGGACGACTGCATAATGTACCATAAAGTCAACTGAATGGAGAATGCCATTCAGCTTTATACAGCGTGATCTAGAGCTTCTACAGAAGTGGGGAGATGACTGGCAGATGGAATTTCATCCACAGAAGTGCCAGATATTCATCATCACAAGCAGGAGAATCCCTATCAAGAGCCCGTACAACATCAACAGACACACTCTAGAGGAAGTAGACTCAGCAAAGTATCTTGGAGTACACCTGCACAAACATCTGAGTTGGAACACACATACCAACCAGATCACCAATAAGGCAAATTCAACAAGAGCTTTCCTGCAGCGCAACATCAGCCAGTGCCCAAGTACTACCAAAGATATGTGCTACAAAACGTTGGTAAGACCAGTGATGGAGTACTCAAGTGTTATCTGGGATCCACACACCAAAGAAAACACCAGGACCAGCGTCGAGCTGCAAGATTTGTCACTGGTGACTACAGAACAACCTGGAGTGTGTCAGCCTAAGCAAAGGTCATCATGATATACAGCTCTGGTCGAAATTCCCTACAATCTACCTGATCCCGACAGCTGTACAGATCCGTGGTCACTCGTACACACTCCTTGTGCCATTTGCAAGAATAGCACTGTAATTTGCAAGAATAGCACTGTATCAGGCATCGTTTTTCCTAGACAGCATTAGACTCTGGAATACCTTACCCAGGCTGTCCCCAGCACGTAGTAGACTGCACCACACTGGACAGCTTTAAGCAGAAGGTGCAGCCCATCCAGCTCAGATAGATCATAGCGCTTTGTTTTTAATCGCACAGCACATAATAACTTTTAAACGGCACTGTTGATTTTCCTGCACTGAGCATGCGAAGTACGATAATACGCCAGAGGATGGAATGTACTTTTGTGGAAGAAGAAGAAGAAGAAGGGTGTTTTTGTGGAATTACAGTCAGAACGTCCCCTGGTCAAAACGCCCCCAAATTGGTCAATTTTTGTCAAAACGGCCCACCTTATTAATTTTATAGTCAAAACGTTCCCTATTCAAAACCAGGACCCGTTTATATTACGTATCTGAGTCCCTGTCAAAACGTTCCGCTATTTCTTCCTATTAAGTCTAAATGCTTCCAGATGAACTCATACTTAACCCCTGTAGTACTCATTTTGGTAACTCACATATTCTTCATCATAAAAGAAACTCGTACTCAGCATTTTTTTATTTTATTTTTTGTATTTATAATTTGTTATAATGAATTATGTCAAAATATTTAGTTATTATGTAATAGAAAGAGTCTGGTCTCAGCGAGTTGGATTTAAACACCGAGGTGTTTAAATAACCAACGAGCTGAGACAGACTCTATATTTGTGTGTAGCATGGTGTACTTAGTATAACCCTGCGACGTCAGAGTGACGTCCGTACTCTAAATTCCTTTATCTGGTAGTTGTTGTACGGTATAGCCAAGCTCCTTTAGTTACCCTAAATTAAACGATTTAATGCTTTGCATTCAACAAAGGAAATGTCACAGACCATGCTACAATAGGTATTATTTTTCAAAATACATTTGTTCATGTTTTTATTTAAAGCTTTTAATGATATAGTTTCCTGTCTTTCTATGTCTTCTGTGTATTGTAACAAAATTAATAACTTCAAAACACCTATTACTAATTATTTTTGTGTATTAAAACTATTTATGATTACTATTTATTGAAAACCGTAATTGTAATTAAAGGTAAACACAGCAATATCGCTTTTAAAAAGTGATTGACCAATTAAAGTCAGTTTGCGTAATAATATATCCTAGGATAACCGGTTAAGCTAAGTATTTTCAGCTTGATTCCCAATCTCTCCCAGAGGCATCACTGTATGTATGTGTATGCTCTGGGTAGAGATTGCTTGATTCCATTTAAAGTAATATATGAATATGACCAGAACAACCCCTCACGCTAACAATCTTTTGATTGATATGACAGTGTTTTTTTTCACGAATTTGAGTATTTGTTCGATTTAGAATTATTCTAGAAGAAAGCCTGAGCAGAACCCTTCCTTATGTGGAAGCAGACCACCCACTTTTCCCGGGTAGAACCAGTACTGTACGCCTCCCGCCATCCGTAAGAATCGTGAAAGAACAACCAAGTATATCTAGTTTGGACCGTGAACACTCCGGAGTAGCGTCCCTTTAACCGCCAATACATCACACCAGACTTTTCGGATTTCAAACAAGAACATAATGTTGTATCACTGATCAAAGACCGGTACGTATACTTTTGCCATGTTAACACTCTTTTTAATGAAAAATGGATACAAACACACTAATATGAATAAGGCACTGCCTCATGGCGAGCGTCGGTTTAAGTAAATAAAATGGTTACATTGTGTAATATTACTCATACTGTAATACCTTATAACATAGGGATTTTCTAAACCCAACTCAGTTGCTCCGTTCTAAGGGACACAAAAAAACGCAACCCACTACTATTCACATACAAACTTTGCGATCATCACATAAAAAAAACTAATTCAACAAATTATTTAAGCATAACTAATCGAAATCGAAACGGGGATCTACATGCACATTACAGAGGCGTAGCCAGACTAAAATCTTAAGTACGCACCCTTAATGCCAAAGGCACTACCATTGGCGCATAGGGGTAGGTGCGGGAGGGGGTCGGCCCCTCCTGCTGGGGGGGGGGGGGGGGGGGTAGGGCCTCCCCCTAGAAATTTTTAAAATATAGACATCCTTTGGTAGCCTCTGGTGGGTTTTTTGGTCACATTTTGGCGGCCTTCTAGGGTAAAATAATTTCTTTAAAAATGAAAAAAATATATGTCATGAGTTAAGTTAGCCTTCGATTTTTATGCCATTTTTGGCCGAAATTATTTTTTCACTTTTCAAATCGATGTTACGCACGTGCGTAAGTGCGTATCGCTGGCTACGCCCCTGCATTATACTCTATTACTTCCAAATCAAACCGTGCAGCACTGTGGTCTAGTGGTAGAGCGTTGGACCCATGATCCAAAAGTCATGAGTTCGATTCCCGCCATTGCATTGTGTCCCTGAGAAAGACACTTTATCTGCATTGGTTAGTACTGGTTCTACCCAGGAAGACATCGAGAGTGATTCAAATAAGTTCATAGAGCTTTCGTTACAATCGATGTAAAATAAATAAGTTTAAACTAAATCAAACCAAGCACTGCAGTGTGATTTCCATTGTAATGTTGGCAGGGCTTTTACCCACTAAAAATTGTGAAGACTCCCGACCCTAGCCTGGTCATTTTGATGGAGAAAAAAAAGCGCGAAAACTACCTAATTTGTGAAAAAAAGTATTGAATACATGCATTGTTTTTGTGGGAGCAGGATAATTGAATTGAATTGAATTGGATTTTATAGTCGCATCAACAGCTAAGGTCATATGGCGACTTTCCAGCTTCCACTTTCTTCTATGAACATATCCAGAACAAAACAATATTGAACAATTTAAGTGGTGCAAATGTTTTCCAAAATAAATAAAATAATAATATTAAATAAAATAAATAAATTAATAATAATAATAATTGTGAAGCAAATCGGCCACAGTTGTGAAAAAAATTACTTAAATAGTGAGTAAGTGTCAGGTGAACTTGAATAAGCATGATCAGTATAATTATGTATGCATACTTTTTTTTATGAGACTTCTCAGGATAATCCAATCTATTCCTATTTTCTAAATGTAAATGCCTTCACTTAGCAGCAATGATCAGGTAGGAAGGAATAGGAATGAATTGTTTCATGTGATACTGAATGTTGCGTTGTAAACCTTCTCGCCTCTCGCCGCTGCAGGTTCGAATCCCACTGGGAGCTCGACTTGTGAGGATGTGTCGATCCTTACGGATGGCGGGAGGTGTATAGTACTGGTTCTATAGTACTGGTTCTACCCAGGACAAGTGGGTGGTCTGCATCCACCACCCAAAAATCCACTGTCATATATAACCTTACATGTGTTGAAAATGACGTAAAACATCATACAAACAAACAAGCAAATCATTGATGATGTGTCATTTGAAATAATTAGTTTGTTTAATACCTTGTTCCCAAGTCACCACTCTCTACATCCCCTCTTGAAATTAAAATTGCGTCGAACGTCACTGACTGACGTAATCAGCATTGAAAATTGTCATAATGGTGACGTACTATTACGTCTACAGAACAGTAGGTGCTTCAATTTTTCTACAAAGAACAAAAAAAGGTTTACGTTTGTGCTTTCAAGTAAAAGAAAGGATATTTCACGTACCGCCTTTGGTTTCGCATAAACAATTTAAGGATAAAAATGTAGGCGAATAATTATTATTGCATATAACTATTGTTTCAGGTGAATTTTTATTATTAATAAGTGTAATTGAGACTTTAATGGCGCAGTGGGTCGTTAAATACAATTTGAACAAAAAGCAATGACACAGTTCACACAATCTCAGACATTTATTACTATTAGGTAGGATGGTCAGCGCTTAGCCAGCTTTCTTAGTCCTTTTGTCATATTGTATTTTCAATGAAATTGGACTGCTTTCAAGTATGTAGATCTGATATAAAAAAAAAAAAATCTAGTAAAACTAACTTACATATTGACGCAATCACTTTTATTTAAACATAATCAAGCATTAAATCGTTGATTTTGTTGTTGCTGAACAGTGGCAAGCGTCGTTTTAAGTTAATAGACTAGAGCGATTAAATAATGTGTGCAATACTCATACTGTTATGCCTTACAGTGAACATCAGTGGAGTTTTCTAAACTCAATGCAAAATCAAAACATCTGCTCGAGTGCTTCTACATCAAATTTGATTCATATTTTGGATTGTTTTTACATTTGTTGGTATTTCTAAATGAATCAGTTTAACTTATACTTTTACTGCAATCAAAGACTGGTTATAGTTTTGCCCTTCACAAAGGTAGTACCTAGTACTGTGAGTGTAATGCCAGTGATGGTCCTTGACTGGAAAATAAAAGTTATTCTATTCTATTCTATTTTAAGCCAGAGAACCAGGCTATTATATTCTATATTTATTTTTTTAAATAATAAATATTGACGCATTCACTTTTATTTAAACGTAATCAAGCATTAAATCGTGGATTTTGTTGTTTATGAACAAATTAGATAAATAAATATGTTGGACTGAGTCAGCGAAAACACTGAATAGAAAATCGAAAACAAACTTAATTTACATGTATGTTATATTCAATGCACAAGACCTCGCTTCGCTCGATGAAATTAGCTGTATAGCGTCGCTTCGCTCGATGTAATCTCAGTGTAATTAGCTTTATTTTCCTTCGAATAACACCTCGCTCCGCTCGGCGTTCATGTGAGGTTATAACGACGTGCTAGAAATACGGTTCACCTGCACGGTCCACCGTTTTACTTGCACGATGCAACTTTACGGGCAGGTAACTCTAGCGGTTTGACGAAGATTTGTATTGCCTTAGTATGGCAATTTCAGAAAATCAACAACGCGTTAACCGTAAGGCGAGCTTACGCTCGCGATAAATATGTTGTGTGAGTTATGTTCTGTATCACAATTGTGTTCAAATCCTCAAGGTTTTCATTTTCAGTAAATTTTACTTTCATTTTCCAAACTCTTTCTATCTTTATTATGTAATCCGCATGTTTTGGCATTCTCCGGATTTGTATCTTCTAAAAACACTAAAACTTTAAACTAAAAAATACTATGAAAAACATTGGTCCAGACCCCCATATGAAGTGTCAGAAAAAGGTGCACAATGTCCTGTTAATGAATACCAATCTACCCAGAGTACTCGTTAGAGGCCGGTGCATAGAATTACCGGAATCTACCGGAATCCACTTTTTATAATTGATATAATTGATATATTTTAAAATATTGATGAATACATTAGTTATAGTATTAGAAGACTAAAGATAATGTACTAATAATGATATATACTTTATAAAATATGTTGTTTTTTATATATTTGTTAGTTTTTTTTCGTATTTTGTGCTAACAATTAAATGGCTAATAAAATTTCATTTACGGATGGTGATGTTGTTTGCATTAGTTTTTTACCTCTTTTACATGTGTCAGAATAATAGATACAGTATAATTTTATTGATATTGTTAAAAGGGCCTTGGATATTGACAATTTTGAGATGTTCTTTCGAACAATATTGTTTGGCCCTTAAAAGGGTCTTTATAATGCATAAAGCATTTATATCTTGGTAGATAATAAACATCTACGAATGACAGATGTCAATATTCTCATGCCACCTTCTTTGGCTCCAGGATGAACCATGTCTGCGTCATAATGGCGAGGGAACTTCAGTTTCTTCATGACATTGATGAAGTCTTCCTGCAACATAACCCGCAGCCTCTTGTTAACACTGCGTCGCACTTGATTGAAATGTGCGACAGTTGTATTTCTCACATTTCCTCGCTCGGCAATACAGCCGACAAACACCCGTTTCACGCCAGCAGCCTTCAATCTAAGAACTATGTCAATTATCCTATTGACAATGTCTGGTGCTGGAGAATTTGAATCTATGTCGTTACCGCTGACGTTGACAAAGACGTAGTCTGGTTTAAACTGCAGAAGCCTGTCGAATTTGTCGTCAAATTTTCTTAAACTAAGTGAATCATGTAATTGATATGTCAGTAGTGTGTTTTAATCTTATTGTCCTATATTAATTAAATCATGTGCAAACATTCTACTAATTAGTAAATATAGTTCACTAATCAATTACTAACCGAATCACAAACAAGTAAATGAATAAATCGATTAAGATAATAACTTCTTGTCACTTATTATTATCAATTTACCAATTTCCTATGATGTATGGTAGATGTATGGAAAGAACGACCATCAATGCAATCTAATAAATATATAAATTAATGATAATAGGAATTGAATAAATCGAGTAAGATCACTTATTATTATAAATTTACCAGTAAGTAATCAGTAAGCATTAAAAAAAAGAAGCAATAAGTGACATATCTTAAAACATTTATAGCGGAAAATAAGTGATATGATGATGTAATATATAAAGCAGATGCATACGGCCGTACTTATAACACGTGCTTTAATAATAACAACGTCACATGCTAAACGCAAGATTTAATACACAGGTTCTCAATAAACAAGACTTGAATTTTGTTCAAAAGATAAGTGACATAAGATATTAGGGAGCGCATGATGATGTATTTACATTTATAATAAAACAATAGCTTATGCATTTATTTTAATACTAATAACATCAATTCGCAGTGTAATGGTAAGAATATTTACTTCTGTCAGGCTGCCAGTTCCAAAAGCTTCCTGCCATTGAAGACAGCAGTTTGTGTTACACTCAAATAAAAGATATGTTGGCTGACGTAACAGGGCGTGTCTTATATTACGTCAAATTATCTGGTGTATTCCGGTAATTTTCGCTAATAACACTAATAATTAAAGTCACAAAAACACATATTCATTAATATATTCATTAATATATTACTTAATTAACTGTACATTTACGCCAATTTAGATCAAAAATAGTGGATTCCGGTAATTCAAAAGTCTTATTCCAGTATTTTTCGATAATTAAAGTCACAAAAAGACATATTCATTAATAAATTCATTAATATATTACTTAATTAACTATACAGATCATAAATAGTGGATTCCGGTAATTCAAAAGTAGATTCCGGTAACTCTATGGTGGATTCCGGTAATTCAAGTGGATTCCGGTAGATTCCGGTAAATAGGTAGATTCCGGTAATTCTATGCACCCGTTAGAGGCCAGTTTCCGTCCAAGCCCAGTTTCCGTCATACTCATATAAAAAACGTTTTTACAGTGCAAATTACTTACGCGATGTCACTTATTGTCAGACGTTTATAACTGAAGATTGGAAACGGGAAAAACAACCAAAAAGTAAATGAGTGCAAAAACGAAAGGGATTTCTCCGAAAAATGTGTTTACTTCCTTATATGGCGTTGGGGATGCGCGCGCATACTACCGCATAATAAACTATTAAAAAAATAACACTGTAATGACGTCATATGTTTATCACTCTTCAGCGGACGCAGTTAAAATATACCGTGATTATATAGTTTAACCAAAGAGAAGCAACTCGTACAACCCGAATCTTTTTGATTTACATAGAGTTACTGTAAATTGTCGTCGTTGAAAATTTTACTTTGACGTTACCAGGCGCATTGTTATAACGACTGATGTGACTGATGGAACAATGCAAACATACCATTTTTACAATGAAATTGTTGAATAGACTTGCAAACAAGTTTCTAATTCATAAAAGTTTATTGTATCTTGACCTAGTTGAATCTATCACTCGATAAAATACATGACGGAAACTGGGCTTGTAAACAAAATGATTTCTCAGTTTTAGTCTATTTATAAAAAGGTCACGTGCCACTTCGATAATTTATATAAAACAAAATTATTTGGTATCAAATTTCCAGGAAGAGGTAACCTAATAGAAAATAGAGTAACAATTGTCAGGATACATAGATTTGTCTGAAAAATTAGTTTATGTTTACATAAGTGACGGAAAGTGGCCCCCGACGAGTACCCTTGTAAAAAAACACAATTAACCCTAATAGTCATTATAAATAGTAATATATAATTACTGGTATAGTTTAATGTACTGTAGGCGACTCTGCTCAGTGTATGTGCTCTGGTTTATTTTGTTATTGTTTGTTTAAACTTACCAATCATTGCAATCAATGTACTAAATTACTTGCTCCTTTGAGGGCCCTTAATTGGTTAATAATAAAATCTTGTGTCTAATCTTGTAAATCTTGTTCCTCATTTAACTCTGTCTTCTACTTTGAAAGTAGTGCCGGCAGTTCTGGTCACGTGAGACAATAGTGAGTCATGTGATGTGTTCAAATAAATGATGCTTCTACCGTAGCCAACAGGTAGATTTACTAACAAATCACCCTTTCTGTTAGTGTTATGAAGATAATGAAAAGCCTTGATCTGCTTCTCTTTTAATTGCAGATTTGGTTCGTATTTTGACACTATGTCCTCAATATATGTTTAGTTAGTACAGGCGTATTATTTTGATACTTCGGTCATGCACATTCACTTTAGCCGCTATGTTTTAGAATGTTGAATGTAATTTCGCTCAATGGTTTATCGGGTGTTATGGTTAAGACATTACAAACAACATGGTTAGTTGCTGCAAAACGTAATTGTAAGTATCCTTTTCACGATTTGTGTGGGTTGTTCGTGTTTTTAGCAAGTTTTTAATTGCTGTTTTTACTGTTTTCTTCTCAATCCAGGAAGCGTGAAATTGCGATGAAAAAAGATGGCTGTTGATGATTGCAAGTTCTAACATACATATTAAAATTGTGTTTAGGATAGTTTTTAAGCACGAACGTCGGTCATCTTTTTTTCATCGCAATTTCACACTTCCTGGTTTGAGAACAAAACACTAATAAAAGCAATTAAAATGTGCTAAAAACACAAACAAACCACGCAAATCGTGAAAAGGATACTTACAATTACGTTTTGCAGCAACTAACTTGAAAATTAGAGCATTTTTTAATCATTGCATTTCGATTTTGACAACAATTTTAGCTGATTAAAAGACTAAATCAGCCAACTTTAAAACCGAGAAGAAAACAAACAAACACTAATAATGTGTTGTTCGAATTATTAATGATGTGTTGTTCGAATTAGCATTACCATGTTTGCCGGTGTTATTTTTTTTATTGATAGATGCGTGTTTGTTAATTACTCAATCGATTGTTATGCCAATAGAATATATTAATCACACGATTCTTAATTGTTCACACCACACAATGCAGTCGAGGTTTTACCAGTTGGTCTATAAATAAAAAGATAATTTAATTTTGTTCGCTTAATAAATAATTTAAATGTAGTACTGTATTGTTATCCTCACAACATTATCTAGACAGAAAAAATTAACGGCTTGATGATTGCGGCAACGCTTTTATTTAGCTTACCGTCTCGAGATTCTCCTCGTTCATTTAACCTTTGAAGAAATTGTTCGAAATAACATCAATCAATAGAAAGGTTATTTATTTACCTTTACTTTTCTAACCATGAATCTTATGTAAATGTTCATTAAACAATACAGGTATATGTATGACCAAAACAATAAACACATTGTGATGTGCGTAAATGCTTTAAGAAAAGTCAAAATGCGAGATATTTCATTTCCAACTCGAGATTTTACCTATTTATTTTACTGTTATTTGGAATAAAATTAACCTTAGAAAGGTTATTTATCTGGCTTTCTAACCATGCATCTTATTTAAATATTTATTAAACAATGAATGTTTGATGACCAAAACAATTAACACATGGTGATGTGCGTAAATGCTTTAAGAAAAGGAAAAATGTGATACATTTCCATTCCAACTTGAGATTTTGCCTATTTATTTAACCGTTATTTGGAATAAAATTACACCATTAGACAGGTTATTTATTTGGCTTTCTGGCAATGTAAAATATGTAAATATTCAGTAAAACAAGGATATATAATATCTGTAAGCAATGTAGATGGGTATGCCATACATCGAGGCCTCTCGCATACCGCCTCGATAAGCGTAGTAAAAAATCGATAATTGCAGCATATAATCGATAAAATTACCTGGACGACAAGTAATTTCAGTTTAATACAGCGTTTCTTCTGCTGTGTCATATGCCCATCATTTAAAGCCCTGGTGAGTGCAAGGAACGATAACTCTGCATGGAGATATGTGAGTGCAAGGAATGATAACTCTGCGTGGAGATTGCATGAATATTTTTAGCCATGTACACAATCAAAAATTCCACCCAGTTCTGTTTATACTTTACTTAAAAGTTTGCTCTTTCCACAGTGCATTTAAAATACAAGTCTGAGTGTGCTCCATCTTCAACGTCTAGGGGTGCATGCAATAAGCGTCTAGAGGGTGCATACTATAAACGTCCATAATTATGTAGAAAAAGCACTCCAGATATCAAATAAATGAGACTACCCTTTCCATACCGGCCAAGTCAAGAAAAATCTCTTTTTTTTTTTGTAGTTGACTCTCCAAACAATTTAAAAATGTTTAGAAGCTCCACAAGATATTAAATGTACATAGACGTTACACTTTAAGTTTGCATACAGTAGACTTTGTGACTTAAATTAACATAGATTTTGTGCTTTTTCCAAAGTTAAATCATATCAAAAAAAAAAGTCCAATAAAATCTCCGTATTCCAAGCCCAAGTCTCTCTTTTTATGAGCCCAGTCTCCCAGGCCTGTCATTAGTTGGCTGGTATACCTTTTCAGGTCGTTAGTAAATATGGTTTTGAAGGTGACAATATTACATATGAATAATATTAATATAAGACCTTGTAAATACCATAAGCTATGGTCAGTAACTAGGGTTAAATGTCACATTGAAAAACAGTTGATACAAAATTGTGTGGCATGTGGTATATAACTTTAACTTTCTTTTGATTTAGTCCATTATCCTGATATCACTAATGGACACTCTATACATTTCATTTTCAGCAAACATTGCAGTTACAACATTGAGAATGGCTGTCCTTCTTAAACTGACCCTGGTGATTCTGTCCAGCCTGATACAGTCTGCATTACTGAAGGAGAAGCCAAGTGAAGACAGGAGTGATTGGGTCAATCCTAACGATATGTTGAACTTTGATCCGACCACAAACAAAATGCTCAGTAGGAACAAGGTAGTTTCTGACTAGCTATAATTCTTTAAATATGTATGTATTCAGGGCAGGACACTTTGTTTATGAGTTACTTGTCCTACTTATATTTGAATGGTCAAATTGATAGAGCACTTGTCATGGCGAGCGGACAAGTGGTATTTTCTTGCCCTTTGTAATTATTAATTCAAATATGTTGGCTATCTGTTACATTTATTTTATGGTCGAACCTTTACTTACCTTATAAAATGAAAACTAGCTTGTTGCAGATTTAACTATAGCTGTTTTGGCCTACCTTATTTTTGCCAAAATTATATAAAAAAAATCTGGGAATGACAATTTTTCTTGTCCTTTATTCTTTTGAACAGATATAGAATCATTTTCTTTATCTGAAAAATGTTTGAGAGTGTTTCTATATTTGGGCGATATAGGCGTCTTGAAAATGATTCCTGTTATAAATTAATATCTACTTGTATGTATAATCTAGTGTAAGGGATCGTCACAAACCTTAATAACTAAATACTACCTGTCTGAAGCCTTTTATGGCTGCCACATTTGGATCAGATCTGTATGACATCAGTTTTCATACCATAAACAGATCCCAAGAGGCATGACAAATATGTATGATTTTGTCCGAAAAACAGATCGGGAATCTATTGAATTTCTTTGTGCTTCTGTTGTTCAGTGGCACGATATTTTCGTGAAATTTATTGTTTGACGTCAATATCGATTTGTGCTATTGATATTTCCGCAACAGCCTAAAGTGGAAACACCATCAGAGACTTCTGAATCTGTACCAGAGGACTGCCCTGGGTGTCAGGGCTCCAAGAAAGAAGGGGATCCACTACCCATTAAGAATGAAGGGGATCCGGTACCCAGCATCCCGTGTCCTGAATGTAAATGTGAGCCACAGCAGAACTGTGTGTGTGATCAGGCAACATTACCTCTCCTGAGACAGTACATAAGGACAATACTTCAGCATCTTAAGGACCAGGTACTTCATCTTCCATACTTGTTATATATATAATTACTTTGTGGTCTGGGTAGTCGAGTGGTGGATGGCGAGAAGTTGCTATTATAAATATTTTTCTTTTATTGTGCGTCGCATGACGGACTCTTAGTGATCACTTTGTCCATCGCCTATCGTTGTCCGTCACACTTTAACCTGCCACCTAACCTTGGCCATTGCTTGAAAAGTATGTGACCTAAGTCCATAAAACTTCACAAAGATCTTCATCTTACATCAAGGATTGACGTTACTCATGGCCAATAACTGTGACTTTCATTTATGCCCCTTTTCACCTGCAACCTAACCTAGCTCATAACTTGGCAAAATATTGACCTATGGTCATGAAACTAATGTTGGGAATCGGCTGAAAATTCATGATTGATCATCAGAATATTTAACTGAGTGATGATCTATCATTAATCGATTAAACATGGCTGCTATAAAAGACGTGTGTAAGCCTTTTTCAGACTAAAAGAAAAGAATCACATTTCAAGTATGTTCTGGTAATAAAGGAACTGAATGAAACTGACCAACATATATTTTAAAAAATAATCTGTGATACCCACTATAAATATGTGAGTACTTGTTGCAAAATTGTAACTCATTTTATTTTCTTGTATATTTTAGTACAAGAGAATGAAATAAGCCGTAATTTTCAACAACCGAGTAAAGTCGATCATGAAAAATTGTAATCGATGATAGATCAAATTGATTAATCTGAACAACACTACATGAAACGTTATATAGTTCCTCCTTATCAATTGTCCAATGCAAAGTTATGCCCTTTTCATAAACTTTAACAATTTCAAAAAAATCTGCTCCATAATTCATGAAGTAGTATGCTCCCTGTCTTCAAACTTTGGATTGTATTTGCTGAAAGTAGCACACAGCAGACGACACAAGTGTTCTGTGGAACACCCGTTATGTTAAATCGCTATGTTACGTCAAACGTTAAATCGCATACTATACATACTCAAAGATTTGCTTTATATTTCAGATGCCGTCTGGCAAAACTGAGGACTACACGATGCACCTTTCCATGTCTGCAGATCAAGCTTTGATATTAGAGAATTTTGTGAGCTCAGGCAATCAGAAGCATGTTCATGACGTGCACGATATATTGACGGGTATGATCGACCGTGTGGCCACATCCAGACTGAGCAAGATGGAGAAGGCTGCATTGTGGCTGGAGGACAAGATTGGTTTGCCTCTAGACAGAGTTATACAGGTGCGTTGTCAGATAAATTCAGATATTTTTGAGAGCATGGTTAACTGCGCTGTTCACAGGCTCTATATTGCAAAGTTGTATTGGTTTAACCACACAACTTGCAGCATTGGAACGGAGTAAAGCCAAAATAAACACTAGTTTAATAAATTTGCAAATGAAGGCTGAATCATCAATCGGTCTTTTCAATTCAGCTTAGGTGTGCAATCGGAATTGCTTAAAAATACCTTATTACGGGAATCGACGAGGCAATTCTGTTGTATCTTATGGAAAAAGACTGAAGCAGCATACTACGTCGTCAAGGTGATATATATTGACAGCTGTATTAATAAATGTTCGTTTATTCATTTTTGCAGAATCTCACATTCATGCCTATTAAATATTGAGCATATTGAACTCGTTGGATAAAATTGATATGATCCTCGGCACAGCCCCGCATCAGGCAAATTTTATACAATTATTTAATAAATTCAGTATTAAACAGGCACTCATGTAAGGTACGCTATATATTCAGTATCCAATAATTGGAATATCAATGAATCTAGAAACAAAAGTTGCTTGCTTTCTCGACAGAAACAAGAGCACCAAGACGGTAAAAATAAGTTTACGGAAGACGGACATCATGCCATCACATGCTCTTCTGGCAAAATCATTTAAAACAAAGAAGTATTAAGGAAGTGAAGGGCAAATTCAGTACACAATTCAGTGTCGTTTAAAAGTCGAATTTTTGTTTTTCAGAATTCTTACACAATTTTAGCTCTACTTGCCAGACGAGTTCATGCAATGATATATTATCATCAATCCATCCTTCATTCATTTGTTAGCAATTTACAAAAATTGCAATTTTGTGAAACGACTTTAACCATGTTCCACGGGTGGTTCCCTTTCACACGTGTGTATTTGTCGCCGTCTGAAGTAAGATGGCTACTGTTACTAAAGATTGACCAAAATACAGGACATTTCAGATGACAATATGTAATCAAGATTTGTAATTAATAGGAGTAATATTAATATATAGCTCGATGAGTTCAAGACAAAATTACAAATTAGTGATGAGTTATTAAATGAATTTCAGCTTATTTACGCAATACATTAAAGTGAGTGTACATCAAGTTTTCGTGAGGATTTAAGGGTCCAACTTAAAATTGACAAACAATGCCGTTTAATTTTCCTTGTAAATAAGGGACATTTAGAGGCTCATTCATCATATAAAAGAAGAGCTGAACATCAACAAGATTAATAAGGGAAATGGGAAATGGTAATAGAAATAATTAAAATTGGTTTGAACTGCATACTGTAAATATTTTTTATGGGATGGCGAGTTGTCTGTCGTCTGTTGTCCGTTAACTTTTACCTCGTTAAGACGATAGGGCCTTCATTTTTCGTCCGATCTTTACCAAACTTGTAACAAACAAATTGTTAATATCAGTGAAAGCTCGGAAAAGTTTGAAAACCAGGCAGATTGGACCAGTAACAGCAGAGTTATGGCCCTTGATTTAGTTAAAAATGCTATTTTTTGCCTAGTTAAGACAGTAGGGCCTTCATTTTCCGTCCAATCTTTATCAACTTTACCAGATTGTTAATATCAATGAAAGCTCAGACAAGTTTGAAAACCAGCCAGATCGGACCAGTAACAGCGGAGTGATGGCCCTGGATTTAGTTAAAAATGTTATATTTTGCCTCGTTAGGACGATAGAGCATTCATTTTTTGTCCGATCTTTACCAAACTTTACCAGATTGTTAATATTATTGAAAGCTCGGACAAGTTTGAAAACAAGCTAGATCGGACGAGTAACAGTGGAATTATGGCCCTTGATTTAGTTGCAAAATGCTATATTTTGCTTCTTTCATTTTTCATCTGATCTTTACCAAACTTTATCAGATTGTTAATATCAAGGAAAGCTCGGACAAGTTCGAAAACCAGCTAGACCGGACCAGTAACAGTATTTTTCATCCGTTCTTTACCAAACTTTTTCAGATTGTTACTATGAATGAAATCTTGGACAAGTTTGAAAACCGGTTGAATTATTTTGGCGGAGTTATGGTTCTTTAAGTGTTTTAATACACAGACTTTGTCTGGACTAGCTCTCTTGAACCCCTAACCGGATTTAAACGAAATTTTTTAGGGATGATCGGTAGTTCCATGTCTAGTTGGGCATATCATCGCTTTGTTCCGGTTGGATGATTTTTTGGCAGAGTTATGGCCCTTTAAAGGTTTTAATACACAAACTTTGTCCTGATCCCGGGCCGGATTTCAACGAAACTTTGCAGGGATGATCAGTACCAAGCCCAGTTTTGCATATCATCATTATGTTCTGATTTGACAGATTTTTGGCGGAGTTAGGCCCTTTAATTTTTTTTGATACACAAACTTTTTCTGGGCTACTCCTGAACCCCTGGCTGGATTTCGACGAAACTTGACAATAACAATCACTATCAAGCCTAGTTGTGTATATCATCGCCATACTTGGTTGAATGATATTTGACAGAGTTATGGCCCTTTAAATTTTTAATACACAAACGTTTTCCAGACTAGTCTCTTCAGAACTCATTGCCGTGTTTCAGCTAATCTTGGCAGGGATGATGAATACCAAGCCTAGTTGCGTCTGTCATTGCCGTGTTCTCGTTGAATGTTTTTGGGACAGATATGGCCCTTTTAAGGCTTTAATGCACAAACTTTGTCCAGACTAATTCTCCTGACCCCCTGGCTGGATTTCAAAGAATCTTGGCAGGGATAATCAGTACCAAGCCTAGTTGCGTTTCTCGTTGCCATGTTCCGGTTAAAGGATTTTTGACAGAGTTATGGCCCTTTATTCATAAGCTTTATCTTTAGCCAGTAGAGCTATCTATAGGCATATAGGCAGCTACTCGCCTTTGAGCCAGGTTAACAAATAGAGCATTCTCCGAGGTGTCTCATCGTCTTAATCTATATAGTGGCCATCTTGTGTATATGGACAATGTAAAGGACAAACTAGTGGTCTTACCTCTCCATAAATAATAATGAGATCTTCATAAAATTTCACAGGCACTGTACAGGTGATGTCTTTTTGATCGTTTATAAAATTCATATTCCCACCAAATCCAAGATGGCCACCAAGGCAAATAATACACTGAAAATAGGAGAGTTTGTTATCACCTCTCCTCTAGAACTGCAGGCAATTTTGATATTAAACCAAAGTGAGAGGATGACATGCAGTAGGAGATTACCATCAGCTTTTACATAGTCTTGTATAGGAACAGTTTGATGATGTCTACATTAATATCGGATTAGAACTATGACAAAAGGTGAGAATACCCCCGCTATTTTAGTCAAACAAAGGGCCATACTTCAGTATAAATTAGGCAATCAACAATAGGTGATGTATAGGGACATGTCATCAGTGGTTATGAGTATATGATATTTGGGAACATAGAATTGAATGTTGTTTAACGGCTCATCAACACAGTATAGGTTATTTAGAGCCGCCCCAGAGAGAGGGGAAGGATACATAGGAATCCGGGAACCTGCCCTACTCTTATTATCGAATAGATTCCTATGGTTCTTTAACATGCTCGGAGGATAGACCGATACACGGGACCGCCCGGTTTACGTCCCCATCCGACGGACGAGGCTAAGGGAAAGTGTCTTGCCCAAGAACACAACGACGGAACTCAGTGGCACCACGGAGGATTGAAGCCGGGGCCTCCGGTTACAAATCCACCGCGCTACCGACTGCGCCACGCCAGCCCTCTATATTTGGGAACAACCCATTCAAAACTTAGTAATACAAATGTGTTACTGAACAAAAATGTGTTGCACGGCAGAAATAAAAATGTGTTACTGAACAAAAATGTGTTATGCGACTGGACGTTACGGACAGCGTGATTCCTATATAGCCTTGTGAAAGCGGGGGTATAATTATTAATGGATCTTTATTCAATTCAGTATCTATATACAGCATTAAACAAAAGCATGCAATATCCTTTATGAAAGGTTCAAGATGCCATTGCTAAAATCAGATTAAAACATACTAGAAAAGTTGTGACGTCTGCTTCTTCAGAACCACAAGATATGAAATGTAGTTGGATGCTTAATTGCATCTGAATTGTTTGATTTAAATATAGATATATTCACCACTAATTTTTCCACATACACATATATAAGTATGCTTTTAATATGATTCTCCTATGATACCTATTTTATGATACGTAAATATAAAAGGGGCAAAACATGATTCTTATGAGAATCATATAAAGTATACAAATATTTTTTTATGAAAATGTGTGTGTAAAAACAAAGCTTTTACAAATTTATTCTCATCAGAAAATTAAATGAAACTCCTGTTATATAAATATAATATGAAAGATTTAATATGAAAATTATATGTGGCTATTTTTATATACGAATCTTATGAGAATCATATGAGAACGAAATGTATATTTAGCGGGGTATACTGGTTTCACCCTGTCCATCCGTCTGTAGATGCAACATAACTCCTCTCCCGCTGAAGCAAATCTCATAAAACTTCATGGGTGGACTGCCTGTGATGAGAGGATGACCCCTATTGATTTTGAGGTCAGTAGGTCAAAGGTCAAGGTCACCGTGACTTGATAATGAAAAACATTGTCCGCTCCACAACACCTCTCCCCCTGAAGCAAATCTCATGAAACTTATAGGTGAACTACCTGTGGTAGGAGGATGACCCCTATTGATTTTGGGGTCAGTAGGTCAAGGTCACGGGTCCCGATAATGGAAAACCTTGTCCGCTCCAGAACTCCTCTCCCCCTGAAGCAAATCTCATGAAACTGCAAAGATGAACTGCCTGTGGTGAGAGGATGACCCCTATTGATTTTGAGGTCAGTAGGTTCAAGGTCACCAGCACCCGATAATGAAAAACCTTGTCCACTCCATAACTCCTTTCCCCTGAAGTAAATCTCATGAAACTTCATAGGTGAACTGCCTGCCTGTAGTGAGGGGTTGACCCCTATTGATTGTGAGGTCAGTAGGTCAAAAGTCAAGGTAACCGGCGCCCGTTTGTCAAAAATCTTGTCTGCTCCATAACTCCTATCCCCCAGAAACAAATCTTATGAAACTTCATAGATGAACTGTCTGTGGTGAGAGGACGACTACTTTTTATTTTGAGGGCAATAGGTCAATGGTCAAGGTCACCAGCATCCGATAATGAAAAACCTTGTCCGCTCCATAACTCCTCTTCCCCTAAAGCAAAGCTCATGATCCTTCATATGTGAACTGCCTGTGGTGAGAGGATGACCCCTATTGATTTTGAGGTCAAAGGTCAAGGTCACCGGGACCCGATAATGAAAAATCTTGTCCGCTCCATAACTCCTCACCCCTAAAGCAAATCTCATGAAACTTAATAAACGGATGGTTTTGAGGACAGTAGGTCAAAGGTCAAGGCCACCATTACCTGATCATGAAAATCCCATTCCACTCAATCTTTACTCAAACGGTAGGGTGGGGAATGGAGAAGACTGGTAGCGGCGGTATATTTGTTGCCCTTAAAAGGCAACAGCTCTGGTTATATATGTCACATTTGGCTATGTATATAAAATAAATACTGAAAGGAGTGGAGGAATCCCATTGAGCAACAATCACAAACAAGAGAGAAAAGTAGCAGGCTCAATTTTATCAAGTCTGTTAATGAGAGATAATATAGGTGCAAGACCTCTCATGCCCTTAGTATCGACTTAAGCAGTATTCTACTTTAGGGATTGACGATTTTAAAGGACCAGTTTAGTAATATTAATATAGTGTTGTTTTGCATGTAGCATATAAGCTCATTTACCTGAGTACTCACCCACAACTTCATGAATATTTTACACATTATTAAGTTGCCTTACTGTCACTAACAGCTCTGAAGTCAAGAGTCTTATTGTGATTAAATCAACAATATTTTATCAGATTAGTGTTGTTCTTTATTTCAGTTTGTCCAGCTCGCGGCTTTTGCATCCGTGGTGTTACTTATTGAAGTCAAGTTACAGATTCCATGGCGACGCAGAATCAGTCAGCTGATAGTCCTCATGTTTTTGATCAGTGTTCCTTGGACATGGTATGAACTGTATAAGGTAAATATGTTTTTTTGTGCCGTCTGTTCCGTTCTCTGTTGTTGCCCATACACGGGCATTCATCATGGCTGATACAGAATTAGCATAATCTTGTGTTATGAAAATTGTTTTTAATGTTGTGCTGAAATTTTAGGGGGAGCATAGTCGCCGCTTTGTCTGTCCTTCTGTCCGTCCAGTTTTGTCTGGAGCATAACTTTAAAATACTTTAAACTACAGTTTGGACAAAATAGTGATTGGACTACAATGAACTTCACACAATGATAGAGGGAAATGAGAGGAAGTGCCGAGTGCAAGAACCATAACTCTGTCTTCATTCATATTAGAGTTATTGCCCTTTGTAATTTTATACTTAGAATTGTCATTATGTAAAAAAGGGTAATTTTATTTTATTTTGACCAATTAATAATAATAGATGCCTAGTGATAAGTAGAAAGTATCAAGCAAACTACTATATATAAAATCAAAGAGTATAGATGTATTTGAAATGTTACAACACCCATTTAATAAATGCTTAAATGCTCAAGCAAGTATGGCCGTAACCATTTCAGTCGATATATCAGTATATCGTCGATAGTTTTCTTTCGATATATCGATATGCTTCACACCCTATCAATGACAGCCCTACTTTTTTTATTCCTGATCTTATAGATGCAGCACCTAGACTTTTTTAAAATGTAATCTCCAAGTGGGTGTTTCTATTAGTTTAAGTTTAAAACTCATGGTAATGACAGATATTTTCAACGTCTGCATTCTGGTAAACTCTGAATCTGAATGAAATACTATTGTCGTTCATTCAGCAAGCAGAGATCAAGCAGTGATATGTTGCCTGTACACATTGCTTATAGCAAACTATAATTTTCATTCATTCAGCAAGGCGAGATCAAGCGGCAGTCTGTAGCCTCTAAACCTATGTCTGTACACATTGCTTATAGCAATCTATGTTTTTCTTTCATTCAACAAGCAGAGATCAAGCAGTGATATGTTGCCTGTACACATTGGTTATAGCAGTCTATGATTTTCCTTCATTCAACAAGCAGAGATCAAGCAGCAATATGTTGCATGTACACATTGCTGACTTTCCTACATTCAGCAAGCAGAGATCAAGTAGCAGTCTTTTAATACCTCCAAGCTTATGTTTGTACACATTGCTTATAGGAATCTATGACTTTCCTACATTCAGCAAGCAGAGATCAAGCAGCAGTCTGTTGTCTCAAGGCCTATGCCAAAGGAATGTCAGACGGGAGAACAGAGTTATTGGTCTTCAGTCTGGTCTACCATATGGCTACAGGACGATAAATGTCACGCTTACCATGAACATCTCATGATTGATCCGTTAATCAAGGTGCCCCCTACAAAGGTTAGTTCACTTTAGGATCATATATCTTCTTGCTGGCAAATACCAGTTGACATTTTGTACTTTTTCAACCATTAAAGTAAATTAATTACTGAATAATACGATATAGGTCCATTGTGGGAAGAATAAGGCGGCATTTTGCATTTTTTCACTGGATTCATAGTAAATTGGAAGCACCATTTGGCATTTTATGTCTTTCCATTAGAATCATAGACCCTTGCTGGCATTTTCTTCTTTTTATGGTTAAAACGTAAGTTTATAGCAAAACCATTTAGACCCTTACTGGGAAGCAAACCAAAATTCCATAACCCAACTCACAAAACGGTGGCCGTGAGCTTGTTTGTATGATTAAATATTATTTTCCAACACTTCGTCCAGAATCGTATGCCTCGATCTACTTAATTCTTTCTTTTTGCAGGCCATTGCCATCACTTTTGTAAGATTTTTTGTGGCACCATTAAAAGATGTTGGCACCGCCATGAGTGAGTTCATACGGGCCTTACTGATAGATCTCCCAGTGACACTTTACCCGATTGCCATCGGAATGGTGGGATTCTTCCTCTTCCTGTTCCTGTTTATGTGGTTTGGATACAGTATCCGTCTGCCATTCTTCCTCACAATAGAGAGGAACCCTCAGCTCACGGTGGCAGATAGCCATCTCCAGCAGGCCATCACAGATGCCAGTCAGCAGACTCTTAATCAGGTATGCAATGTAGAATATGCTATAGTTGGTTATTTAGGATATATTGCCTTAAAGGGGGTGCAACAAGCTTTTTGTGGGGGTCTAGGGTTCCGACTTAAAATTGACAAATAATGATATTTTCTGTTCTAAAGGGTCAAAACAAAAATGAATGAGCCTAAAAATGACTCCTTATTTAAATGGAAATTTATTCTTCACAGTAATATGTGCTATCCTGGATTATGCCACTTTACTGCAAAAAGAAAGAATTAAGTGGATCAAGGTTACGCACCAGGGTTAATTTGAGCATTTTGTATGGAATGCCATGACTGTCTTATGGTGATCGTCTATATGTTCAGTACATCAGAGCTCTAGGTAAGGATTTGGACATTGACATTGACTATTTTTACTCCATTGTTTTTATTTTAATTGGGTATTTGCGTTTTGCAATTGGGTAAAAAAAAAATGGGTAAACATTTTTTTTTACCCCATCATTTATTTTTCAGTTCGGTATTTTTACTCTACCCGGATGTTTTCAATTGGGTAGTTCCTTGTAAAATTAACTAACAACAAACAAAACACATAATCAAACTTGGTACTCACGTTTATCATTATGTTCTGTGCGTTTGTTTACATTGGCCAACATTTTTAACCGACGCTTGATTTAGATCGCCGAGCGCCTACACAATATAAAAAGGGTACAGGCAAAAATGAGTAAATCGTGCACAATTTAATCTGAATTTCGGAACCAGTCTGTTCACTCGGCAGTCTTTTACCTATATTTGATTTTGTTTCGAGATATTGTGAAAAAATTGCGAGGAATTGCATATCAAACATTTCTTTTGGGTTATGATACGCATGGTTTTGTATTTATATTGCTTTTTCTACCATTTTATTTGCGTATTTACGCAAATACGCACTTTGTCTGGAGCTCTGATACATTATGCCTTTATGTGTAGTGGTGAAAACATTATAGCAGATGTAACATCATTATGTTCAGTACATAAGCGCTTTGTACCACTGAATATAAAGTTGAAACCTAACCTTGGCCATAACTTGGAAAAGTATTTGACATATGTTCATGAAACTTCACATACATCTTCATCTTAACATAAGGAATGCTGTTACACATGTCCAATAACTCCGACTTCCATTTTGACACAGTTGTTGAAATTAGCACGACCTCGAGGGTGAAAAACTAGTAAATACTAATTTGGGTTTGTAAAAATCTTAGAAGTTTTATATAGTCGGTCTTATGAAAATTGTAGTAGTCCAAATGATTATATAATAATTTGGGCTAGTGAACAAAAATCCTAATTTCTTTGACTGTTGAGAGAGTTATGCCCCCTTCCATAAAACTGACCTGCAACCTAACCAAGCTCATAACTAGCCATAACTTAAGAAGTATTTGACCTATGTTCATGACACTTCACGCTGTAGGTTCGATCCCTCAGGGGCCTAGGAATCTTTATGTGAGGAAGCTATCCAGCTGGCTTGCGGAACGTCGGTGGTTCTACCCAGGTGCCCGCCCGTGCACGAAAATTGCCCTTAGGGGCACCTGGGGTCTTCCTCCACCAATGGAAGCTGGAAAGTCGCCATATGACCTTAGCTGTTGGTGCGACTATAAAATCCAATTCAATCAATCATGACACTTCACACATATCATCTTACCACACTGAATATTGTTACCCATGACCAATAACTCTGAATTTCATTTAAGCAGAGCTATGCTTTTTTTCATAAAACTTTAACCTGCAACGAAATCTAGCTCATAACTTGGCAAAGTATTGACCTATGGTCGTGAATATTTAAACAGTTTATCCAGTGCAGATTTATGTCCCTTTTCGTAAACGTAAACTTAAAAAAAAATACTGCTCCATAATTCATGAAGGATTGTACCCTGTATCTTCCAACTTTATAGTTAGATTGTACCTAGTGAAAAAAGCACACGGCAGGTGACACAAGTGTTCCGTGGAACACCCTTCTAGTTTTATACATACAAATCAGTGGTTTGTTTTACTTATATACTTTTGATTCAGTAGCTTATCCCAACACCCAGGAACCTGTGTTTGTTGTCTGGCCTCATCTCAGCATGTAAGGGACACTATCATCTTCGAGGTTACCTGTGCTGGTATAATCCTTCCTGTATTAAAATGGGAGTATCAATGATTATAATTGGACATGAGTATTATAAAAGCGTAGAATGCATTTCATTCATGTCAGTGATCATATGAAAATGGATATGCAAACTTATGTTAGTATTTTATTTCAGGCATGAACAGTTTATAAGTATGTATGGGCTTATGTAACTGCTTAATACATAAAGATGTGTAGTGTATTGTACTGACTGAATCTTACATTGATCTACACAGACATAATGTTTGAGGTGCATGTTTTAGCCAATGTTTTTTCAGCATTTGCATGTCAGAACAATTTTGATACTGCTTACATAAATAACATATCATTGGAACAAATGAAAATACCTTAGTTATGAAAATCAGTTGAGAAATAAATATTTGACAGTCAATATACTTTTTAACTGGGCCTTTTCCATGTAAACTCCTTGTTGCTGGGACAGCAGAAAATTAGGAAATCTCAACTTCAATAAGCTTTAAAAGACTGAGTTACAATACAACTCTCAGTGTGTCTTAAATTTTGATTTATTGAACACAATAAAACCATTTTCAGATAAAAGTTCTAAAAAAAACCACTTACTTTATGAAGCAGAATTTTGTATTGTAAATGCCCTATTTTGTTATTTCTCAACCGATTTAAAAAATTAAATATTTTAATTTACCACTGAAAATTCTTGTTTCACTTTAAGGTACAAGTTAAATGATGTCTGTAAAGCTAAAAAGTATTTTTGGCAGAAACAAGCATCCCAAACGACTACTAAAGACAAGGCACATGGTTTACTGAATGCAGTGGCAATATATGTGAACTTGTGCAAACTTAATTTCTCGGTGATGGGATTCATGCTTACACATTTGGACAGACTTAATTATTTAGGTCTTGGCACATTTTTGTTGTGACCATGAGGCCTTATATGACAGTTCTGCTTCCATGGTTTCACTGGACATTTCTTGATTCATCATTGCTGTGTAATTGTTTTTAGCTCTATTGGCTGTTGTCCGTCGTCCGTCCGTCGTTAACTTTTGTCTCGTTAAGACGATAGGGCTTTAATTTTTCATCTTTACCAAATTTTACCAGGTTGTTAATATCAATGAAAGCTGGGACAAGTTCGAAAACCAGCCAGATCGGACCACTAACATCGGAGTTATGGCACTTGATTTAGTTAAAAATGCTGTGTTTTTGTCTCGTTAAGACGATAGGGCCTTCATTTTTCATCTGATCGTTACCAAACTTACCAGATTGTTAATATTAATGAAAGCACAGATAAGTTTGAAAACCAGCCAGATCAGACCAGTAACAGCGGAGTTATGGCCCTTGATTTTGTTAAAAATGCTATATATTGCCTTGTTAAGATGGTATGCCTTCATTTTTCATCCGATCTTCACCAAACTTTACCAGATTGTTAATATCAATGAAAGCTCAGATAAGTTTGAAAACCAGCCAGATCGACCCAGTAATAATGGAGTTATGGCCCTTGATTTCGTTAAAATGACCTAAACGCAAAACTTGAATGTTGACGCCGCCACCACCGCCGTCGGAAAAGCAACATTCAAGTTTTGCTTTTAGGTCATTTTCTCACAAACTGTATACACTAGACCTTTCAAACTTTGCTTATAGTTGTATCTTGGGTGGTACATCGCAATGTGACAAAGCAAATGTGGAAGTGACCTTGACCCTCCAAGCAAAGGGCAGATAACTTAAAGGGAATGTAGCGCCACAGCCAAACCATCTTTATTATTGAGAGTTCTGAAATACTTGAATAAGGGTGAAAGAATTATCAAAATTGGATGATAAACAAGAAGATATGATCATTTGAAGTTTCTGTTAAAACGGATATGGAAGCGGCCATTTTGAGAGCTATGACATCACGGTCCTAAATGACCATATATGGAATATTTATAAATATGAAAATTTACTGATTTATAGGGAAAAAATGACAGCAACTGTATGAAAAATATGTAATACTTAATGGCAATAATGATTTATATCTCCAGTAAAAAAAAATCATTCATTTGCAGTGATTTTCTTCGTTTTAAATGATATTTATCAATATTCCATATATGGTAATATGGAACTATGACTTCATAGTTCTAAAAATGGCGGCTCCCATATTTGTTTTAGAACAACCTTTAAATGGTCATATCTTTTTTGTTTATCATCCGATTTTGATAATTCTTTCACCTTTTTCCAAGTTTTTCAGAACTCTCAGTAATAGAGTTTGTTTGGCTGTGTCGCTACATTCCCTTTAATAATTTTTAGGTTCAACTTTTGCGTTTAGGTCACTTTTTCACAAAATGTATGCACTAGACCTTTAAAACTTTGCTTATAGTTGTATCTTGAGTGGTTCATCGCAACATGACAAAGCAAATGTGGAAGTGACGTTGACCCTCCAAGCAAAGGGCAGATAACTTAATAATTTTACCTTCAACTTCTGCATTGAGGTCAATTTCGCACAAACTGTATGCACTACACCTTTCAAACTTTGTTTATAGTTGTATCTAGGGTGGTACATCGCAACGTGACAAAGCAGATGTGGATGTGACCTTGCCTCTCCAAGCAAAGGGCAAATAACTTTATAATTTTTACCTTCAACTTTAGAGTTTAGGTCACTTTTTCACAAACTGTATGCTTATAGTTGTATCTTGAGTGGTACATTGCAACGTGACAAAGCACATGTGGATGTGATCTTCACCATCCAAGCAAAGGGCAGATAACTTTAATTGTTATATTGTTATATTTACATCACCTTCTCATGAACTATAATTATGCACTAGATGTTTTAAACTTAATTTATAGCTTAATCGTTGGACATAGTTGTGTCTTGGTTAGTGCATCTGTTTGGACGTATGGACGTATGGATTTCATCTATGACCTTGACCTACTTTTTGGAGCTGATGATTTTTAGCTCTCTACTGGCCAGGGGCCTCCATCTGATGTTTACCAAACTTTAACAGATTGTTAATATCAATGAAAGCTCAGACAAGTTCGAAAACCAGTCAGATAGGACCTGTAACAGCTGAGTTATGGCCCTTGATTTAGTTAAATATGCTATATTTTGCCTCTCTAATAGGATAGAGCTTTCATTTTTCATCAGATCTTTACCAAACTTTACCAGATGTTTTGCCTTTTATTTAATTATTAGTATAATTTTTTTGTTTATTTTTTAATTATATATATATTTCTTTTAGATGTTATTATTTTATTTTTTTTAATTATTATTATTATTTTTTTTTTTAATTTTAACTCTACTGATCAGAGATCAGCAGAGCTTATGCCGTGGTGCGGCGTCCGGCGTCCGTCTGTCCGTCTGTCCGTAAACTTTTTTTTGTAGCGACTTCTTCTCTGAAACTACTGAATGGATTTTCATGAAACTTTACAGAAATGTTGCCCATGAAGTCTAGTTGATCCTAGCAAAAATTCATGTTGATGTGAAATCCAAGATGGCCGCCAGATCTAAAAATAGGTTTTTAAAAAACAAGTTTGTAGCGACTTCTTCATGAAAACTATAAGTGATATTGATATGGGACTTTTTCTAAAATATCAGCATGACATGATGTTGGTCCTTGTCGAAAATCGTTTTGATTCGACGTTAAACATGGCTGCCAGTGGCCATCTTTGTTTACATAGAGTTATATAATGAAAACTTGTAGCAACTACTCCTCTGAAACTACTTGACGGATTTTCATGAAACTTCACAGGAATGTTGCTCTTGATGTCTAATTGATCCTAGCAAAATTTCAGGTCGGCCGGAAATTCAAGATGGCCGCCACGGCTAAAAATAGATTTTTAAAAAAGAAGTTTGTATCGACTACGTCTTGAAAACTATAAGTGATATTGATATGGGACTTTTTGTAAAATGATCAGCATGACATGATGGTTATAAGAGTCAAACATTATTTTGATTCGACGTTAAACATGGCTGCCAGTGGCCATCTTTGTTTACATAGAGTTATATAATGAAAACTTGTAGCGACTACTCCTATGAAACTACTTGACGGATTTTCATGAAACTTCACAGGAATGTTGCTCTTGATGTCTAATTGATCCTAGCAAAATTTCAGGTCGCCCGGAAATTCAAGATGGCTGCCATGGCTAAAAATAGATTTTCAAAATACAAGTTTGTAGCGACTACTAATTGAAAACTATAAGTGATATTGATATTGGACTTTTTGTAAAATGATCAGCATGACATGATGTTGGTCCTTGTCAAAAATTGTTTTGATTCAACGTTAAACATGGCTGCCAGCAGCCATCTTTGTTTACATAGAGTTATATAGTAAAAACTTGTAGCGACTAATCCTTTGAAACTACTTGGCAGATTTTCATGAAACTTTATAGGAATGTTGCTCTTAATGTTTAATTGATCCTAGCAAAATTTCAGATCGGCCAGAAATTCAAGATGGCTGCCACAGCTAAAATAAGATTTTTTAAAAAAGAAGTTTGTAGCGACTACGTCTTGAAAACTATGAGTGATATTGATATGGGACTTTTTGTAAAATGATCAGCATGACATGATGGTTATCAGAGTCAAACATTATTTTGATTCGACGTTAAACATGGCTGTCAGCGGCCATCTTTGTTTACATAGAGTTATATAATGAAAACTTGTAGCGACTATTCCTGTGAAACTACTTGACGGATTTTCATGAAACTTCACAGGAATGTTGCTCTTGATGTCTAATTGATCCTAGCAAAATTTCAGATCGGCCGGAAATTCAAGATGGCCGCAACGGCTAAAAATAATTTTTCAAAAAACAAGTCTGTAGCGACTACTTCCTGAAATCAAAATCAATCAGTAGAGCTTCAAGGTCATTGACCTCTTGTTATTTATTATTATTTTTTTTTTTTTCTTTTTCATTTGATTGATTTTTTTTATTATTATTATTTATTTGTTTATTTTTAAAATAATTTTATTTCATTTTTAGCTCTACTGATCAGAGATCAGCAGAGCTTATGCCGTGGTGCGGCGTCCGTCGTCCGTCCGTCCGTCCGTCCGTCCGTCCGTCTGTCCGTCCGTCTGTCCGTCCGTTAACTTTTATTTGTAGCGACTACTCCTCTGAAACTACTGGATGGATATTCATAAAACTTTACAGAAATGTTGCCCATGAAGTCTAGTTGATCCTAGCAAAAATTCATGTTGATGCGAAATCCAAGATGGCCGCAAATCCAAGATGGCCGCCAATCCAAGATGGCCGCCAAAGCTAAAAATAGATTTTTAAATTCAAGTTTGTAGCAACTACTTCTTGAAAACTATAAGTGATATTGATATGGGACTTTTTCTAAAATGATCAGCATGACATGATGTTGATCCCAGTCAAAAATCGTTTTGATTCAACGTTAAACATGGCTGCCAGCGGCCATCTTTGTTTACATAGAGTTTTATAGTAAAAACTTGTAGCGACTACTCCTCTGAAACTACTTTGCGGATTGTCATGAAACGTTACAGGAATGTTGCTCTTGATGTCTAATTGATCCTAGAAAAATGTCAGGTCGGCCGGAAATTCAAGATGGCCATCACAGCTAAAAATAGATTTTTAAAAAATAAGTTTGTAGCGACTACTTCTTGAAAACTATAAGTGATATTGATATGGGACTTTTTCTAAAATGATCAGCATGACATGATGTAGATCCTTGTGGAAAATTATTTTGATTTGACGTTAAACATGGCTGCCAGTGGCCATCTTTGGTTACATAGAGTTATATAGTAAAAACTTGTAGCGACTACTCCTCTGAAACTACTTGACGGATGTTCATGAAACTTCACAGGAATGTTGCTCTAGATGTCTAGTTGATCCTAGAAAAATTTCAGGTCGGCCGGAAATTCAAGATGGCCACCACAGCTAAAAATAGATTTAAAATAAATAAGTTTGTAGCGACTACTTCTTCAAAACAATAAGAGATATTGATATGGGACTTTTTCTAAAATGATCAGTATGACATGATGTTGGTCCTTGTCGAAAATCGTTTTGATTTGACGTTAAACATGGCTGCCAGCGGCCATCTTTGTTTACATAGAGTTATATAATGAAAACTTGTAGCGACTACTTCTCTGAAACTACTTGACGGATTTTCATGAAACTTCACAGGAATGTTGCTCTTAATGTCTAATTGATCCTAGCAAAATTTCAGGTCGGCCGGAAATTCAAGATGGCCGCCAAGGTTAAAAATAGATTTTCAAAAAACAAGTCTGTAGCGACTACTTCCTGAAATCAAAATCAATCAGTAGAGCTTCAAGGTCATTGACCTCTTGTTTTGTTTGAATTACTAAATATGACCTTTACATTTGTTAGAAATATATCAATGTGCAAAATATGGTATGCAAGCTGAAGCAAAAGAGTACTACAAAGTTCATGTTGTGCTGTTTTGTTAAGCTTTTAGTTGCAGTGGAGTAGTGTTGCTGACTCTTTCCTTTTCACTATACCTGCCAAGACTTCCACCAGAAAAAAAAATCCCATTTTTGTGGGGCTACCACATTCAGATAAATCGTGTATCATGCTTAAATAATGCAACCATGATCATGAAAGGATTTTGTTTTAAACGCGTATTAAAACATGTTAAAAATATAAGAAAAAAGATTAAGGTGTTCATTACTTGGTCCCGCCTTAATTCCATTAAGCGATGGGAAAGCTTATATTAGCAGGATTTTATAATAGATATTTTGACAATAAAACATGTTTAAAAGCATTTTTTACTGAAGAAATGTGTTTAAATTTACCTATTAAATGTTTTAATTTTACAATAGGCAAACTTTTTAAGTCGAAATTAAGGTTTTATTTCATACCCCAGCCAACCCCGTTTTTGCTTCTTGGAGAAGGGGTTGGATGGGGTATGAAAGTTAATACTCGGACCACGTAATGATTTAGCAGCTTGCATTTGTGAATAAGCGTTCATCGTTAAGCGTTTTGTATGATACAGACTTGCTAAAATAGAAAAAGATTATACAGCAATTCATTGAAAAATAAGAATATGAAAAGGAAATCACTGTTCAATTATTAATATTCGAGTGATCTTTCTTCTCCTGTCCAACGTGAAAAATTTGCATGACCGGTCCACTCAGTGTCAATATGAAAGCTGTAATGCAAATGGTTTAAATCATGCAGTCAACCAATGAAATGCATGCTTTCAAATTGATAAACTTAATTTTTTGATTTTCAACAAATACGTTAAACACAATAAAACACAACTTCTGGGTGGATTTTAGTTTGAAAAATCTTGTCAGGGCGGCGTCCGCGGCCATTTTTACGGCTATGTGTGAAAATATCATGATCCTGAAAATTACACTCTTGCATAGATCAGAAATTTGTTCTAAACCACCCAGGCATAGAACCACATTTAGGAAAATGGGGTTCACCAATAGAGTTTTATTAAATTGCCGTCCTGGGGTCCCGGGTATGTTTTAATGGAATAGCCCTGATAATAAATTCAAAATATGAAACCTTTAGCTCTTGTAGTTTCAGAGAAGAAGATTTTTTTGAAGTTCTTCCCTATAACTATATGTAAAGCTTATTCAACAAGGGCCCCTAAGCTCCCAATTAAAGAAAAAAAGAACCAAGGTTTCTTATGAGAAAAAAAAATTAAAAAAATAATAAATAAAAATAAAAAAACCTATAAAAAAAACAAAACCAATAATAATAATAAAAAAACATAATTACATTTTTTATAAAAAAAAATTCAACCCATGAACCAATGTTTTTTTTTATGAAAAAAATAAATATGTATATGCTTCAAGTGAGATTTGAACCCACGACCCCTGGGGTTCCCAGTGTACATGAACAAATATTGAAAAACTGTGACCCCCGGGGCGGGGCAAGATTTGACCACAGGGTCACCATTTGAACAAACTTTGTAATGCTACATAAAATATATGAGAGATCTACATCTTGTGCTTTTAGAGAAGAAGAGTTTTTAAATTCCATTTATAAGTATGTAAAACATCACCATATACAAACTTTGGAACCCCGGGGCATAGCAACTTTTGACCCTAGGAACTTCATTTGTACATGTACAACTTTTATAGTCTAAGAGTTGGCGATCATTTATAAATAAAAATCCGATCATTAATAAATAAAAATCCAGCAAAATCTGTTCAGCGTTCTTGAGAAGAAGATTTTTTAAGGTTTTGACCATATATGGTAATGGCGGCCATCTTGAATGTTGCATTGACCTAATTTGTTAAACTTGGGAGGCATTGACCTCAGTATCGTCCATGTGAAATTTTGTCAAAATTGGTCAGGCGATTTCTGAGGAAATGTCGTTTACAAATGCCCTATATAAGTCAATGTAAAACATGTAAAATCTCCATATACAAACTTTGGAACCCCGAGGCACAGCCGTTTTTGACCCTAAGAACATCTTTTGAACAACTTTTATAGTCTAGGATTTGGCCATCATTTATAAACAAAAACTGTCAAAATCTATTTAGCTGTTCTTGAGAAGATGTTTTAAGGTTTTGACCATATATGGTAATGGCGGCCATCTTGGATGTTGCATTGACCTAATTTGTATAACTTTGGAAGGTATTGACCTCAGTATCGTCCACGTGAAATTGATCAAAATTGATCAAGCGTTTTCTGAGTTTCTGAGGAGATGTCGTTTACAAATGACCTATATAAAATCTCCATAGTAACAAACTTTGGAACCCCGGGGTACAGCCATTTTTGATCCTAGGAGCTTCGTTTATACATGTGAAATTTGGTCAAAATTGTCCAAGGAAAAGTTGTTTAAGAAAGATCTAACGGACGACGGATGGACAAAAAGCGGTCACAATAGCTCACTTTGAGCCTTCGGCTCAGGTGAGTTAAAATGAAAGGTAAAAAAAAAAAAAAGAAGTAAAATCCTTATCTAGAGCTCTGGAAATTGTACATGAACCATTGCAAAGGCAAACAATGGTAAAATTGGCATGATAGCAAAGTTTCCGTTTTAATCAGGATTTTCCAATTTCTGAGACCAGAGTTGGCAGGTGTGTATTGTGCACTTCCGTTTTCCAGATTATCTAATTAATAAAGCTTTGTGTAGATCTCTATGTCAGCCTGTTAGAACCTCGCAATTGTGTAGAAATCTATGACAGCCTGTTAGAACCTTGCACATGTCATGTCTGAACCAACCCATTTATCTCATCCTGCATCAGACTTGATGTCATTATAACCATGCTAGTGTTGAATGATAAGGAATGCCTCATTATCTCCTTGTCATTGCCTGACCTACTGGCAGACGGTTGCCAGCTGATAAAAAATATGAAACATTTCTCTAATTAAAATGAAATACCCGTACATGTGCATGTTCCCTATATGGACCATGTTTTTCATGGCCATTCTCATATTCAAGATGATCCCCACTTTGATGCAAGTTTTGCTTTAGGTAGAATTATCTAGAGAAATATAGAACAAAAATCTGCTCTAAATCTTCTTACCAGTTATATGGCCCCTAATTGAAAGATATATAATTTTTAACTTTTTAGACATTCTAAATTCAAGAAACGACTTATGTTGTATATTTTAGCCAAAGATTGTAACATATTTATTTTGTCCTGGACATGCTTGAATAGTGAGCCTAAGCTAATGTTTAACCCATGCCATGCAAGCTCAGTGCCATATCGGGACTTATTTATTTGAAGTTTTTAATACATTAATACTTTCATCAATACAAGTGTTTTTCCTTTCTCAGCTTTTAACCCTTAACCCGCTACATATATATAATGGACTGCTTTCTTTGAATTAAGACCATTCCATTTATTTGACAAAAGGATGTTTTGGTGGAAATGACTGATCAGCAGCATATAGTCACCGCTTTGTCCGTCTGTCACACATTTGTCGGAAGCATAACTCAAAAATCATTGAAGGATAACAAATGAAACTTGAAACATTGATAGCTGGCCATGAGAGGAAGTGCAGAGTGCAAGAACCGTAACTCTATCATCATTCAAGTTATTGCCCTTTGTAATTTTATACTTAGACATTTTGTCCAGAGCATAACTTCAAAACTACTGATGGGACTACAGAAACTTCACCCAATGATAGGAAGTGCAAAGTGCAAGAACCGTAACTCTGTCATCATTCAACATGAGAGTTATTGCCCCTTGTAATTTTATACTTAGAATGTTTGTCTGTAGCATAACTTCAAAACTACAAATGGGACTGCAACGAAACTTCACACAATGATAGAGGGCAATGAGTGGAAGTGCAGAGTGCAAGAATCATAACTATGTCATCATTCAAATGAGAGTTATTGCCCTTTGTAATTTTATACTTAGAATTCTTGTCCGGAGCATAACTCAAAACTACTTATGGGATTGCAAATTGAAAACTGCTGGGTGATACAAGGTCATATGATTAAGTTGAGGATACATTTCGTGGAGCATCCATCGGTTCTACCAATTCTCTTGCAAGTAATTTATGGAAACGTTGTTTATCAATTGTAATTTCACCAAAGTCGAGCGTCTGCACCATTGGCGGTGCTCTTGTTAGATCTAATGATCAGAATCAGCTGAGATTATATAGCGTCCTTGGGTCTGATAACTTTTCCTGCGATGAATACTCTGATACGTGTCTGGTTTTTCTAAGATCTGTCAGGAATATTACACATGACCTTTGGTTGGTTCTAAATAAAATTCAGGTCTGTCAGAAATCCAAGATGGCTACCACAGCTAAAAGTAGTTATTTTTTTCAACCAGTTTGCTAAAGAAAAAAATTGATTAAATTATGTTTTTTTCCCTCTTCAGCTTGAGAAGATACAGGCTCAGCTAGAAACAACAAACAATCAAGTCTCTGAAAAACTTCAAAGTCTGGAGCGTGTCCAGCAGGTGGCAATTGAATACACATTGTCGTCTGCTCCTTCAAGTCCCGCTGAATCACCAAGCATCTCGAGGACTGCGATCGCATCTGCTGACTCTCAAAGTAAACCTGTGATAGAGAGTATGTCATCAAGTTTTTCTGTGAAGGAAGTCAGACCAAATGTTTCTCAGAGTAGACCTATCTCAAAGACTGCAGTATTGTCAAAATCGCATACATTGTTTGAAAAGACTGGTACTAAAATGACTGATTCTGAACCATCAAAGTTTGCTAGTCATGATAAAGGTGAACCAGACGAAAAGACAGATATCAACTCTGAACAAACACATATTGATGAGGCAAAATTTTCTTCTTATCAGCAGAAATTCGCTAATTCATCTGAAGCAAAATCTGTGTTGGCAATTGCTAGAAAATGTGATGATGACTCACAGTGTGTACCATTACAGAAAGTTGTTGACACACTTTTACCAGATGGGGTGATAGAATCCAGGGACAATTCTTAGAACAAATGAAAATGTGAGTTCTTTATGCCATACAGGGCATGAAAATTCCACTTGTCTGCTCGCAATGACGAGTGCTCATTGACGAAGGACGAGTAAAAATTCAGATAAATTCTTTAACAATTTATTGGTTTGACCATTCATATATTACGTAGGAAGAGTAACTCAGAAACAAATTTTTCTGGCTGCCATATTTGTCTGAGAATACCACACACCATTTTTCTTCAGATTTTTGGGTTGTAGAAGAGGTGTGTGTTACACGCGAGATATTATTTCCCCCCGTTTTTTCCCGAACCCAACCGAGTCAGATAATAATGCTATCAGCCGATTACAACAGGCCTGCCAAAACTTTTGAGCATAAAATCCTGAGATTTTTTAAAACTTACGATTTAAAGCGCGCAAAGAACATTTTTAAAAGGAGATTTGGGCGCGCGACTTGATTTTCAGAGTTTTTTTTTTTAAGCGCAAATTTAAATTATTTATGCAATTAATACTTATGCATTGTGTGATAGTTATAGAAAATAACAGATAAGCATACAAGCATATTTCAACATGCACAAAAATAGTTTGTTGTACGGAGTGCTTTATAATTAGATTAGGAAGAATTGGTTTAATTAATACCACAAATTGTTTGTGTGTTTTTTCTGTGTGCTAAATGCAAATACAAATACAAACTCTTCATAACTCTTGAAACTATTACAGCTATCTTACACGACAGCAGCTGTTGTACCACATAGAAGGAGTCGCTATCACATCACTCTTGCTATTTCAATCATGTTGACCAGTTAAAGGCAGGATATACTTGTTAACACATAAACTGAAACAGTTGACGAAGCACTTGGAAGCATTAACTTTAGAGAATTACGCTAACGAAACTGAATAATTAAACTACATACTATGATAAATATTTGTGTACTAATTCTGACTATTCCCTACACGCTGCGCCGACGTTAAGCACAACACAAGAAGTGTGCAGATCCAAATGGTTTATTTATAGCACAGGTATTGTTTATGTAAACACAGGAGTTAAAGCATGCCTTTTTAATGAAGCGTACGCTTCTAATCAGTTGTTTCTATTAACGGCTGAGTACATCGGGTGATTTAATGCAAATTTGACGGTAATATTACACACAAATACTTGACACAAAGTCTCCATCATCTCCGTTAAGGTTAAAAATAAGCATATTCTGACATTAATTATAAAGAAGCAAGAGATATATTGCTGCTGTTGCACATGTTACAGTATTATGTCACTGAAAGTGAAGGAACTAATTGCGCCCTTAGGCGTTAATTGTATATTCAGTCATTGTATTACACTGATGACCCCCCTTGATCATACCCTCCTTTGCATTGCTGGCTAGGCAGCATAACAGAACCAATTCAGGAAATAGTTGATAAACTGTGAAAATATTGCTGCAAAATCATGAGCATTTTTAAAAACATAAATTGATGGAAAATCGAGAGATAGTACACTTAAATCCGGATATCCAGAGAGTGAATGAAAAATCTTGAGAATCCGGATTTTGGCAGGCCTGTTGCAAGCGTTGTATAAATCAAACATTGTCTTAAGCCTAGTTAACTTGTTTGTGCCATATTTTGCATTTAATATTAATTTGTAGTGAAAGTAGTGATATGTCAGACAGAGATGGTTTCTAGTATTCTGGAAATAGACGATTATATTTATATTATGCATCAGTATTAGGCCCTAGTACATGGTTGTTAACCAATATAATCCCTTCCTTAACTGTATAGTGGTTGTGCCGTAGTAGTAAACAATGAGAAGTTAAGTTTTTTTCTTACAGTCGTTCACACATGTTTTACTCATTACGATATTATACTGTGCTTTTGTGAGAGACCTCATGGTCGTTGATACTGCCGTCCTTTCTCTGATTTCGTGCGAGTTATTATGGCTCATTGATATTGAAGTCATATTTGTCCTAGGTGTGAGACCTTGTGGTCCATTGATAGTGCAGTCATAACTCAGCTTTCTTGTAAGCACTAATTGTCTTTTGATATGTAGCAATCTTAAGTGTGCTTTCTTGACATCATGATCCTTAACTGTGCTTTCTGAAGGGACCTCGTGGTCCATTTGTTACCTTTAACATGTCATTTGATCTATCATTCTATCTCGAAGGTAAACACCTGTAGTGTTTATACAGCTTCTTGATTGTTAACATCTTAGTATAAATATTTAGTAGAAATAGAATACTTAGCATGTTAGTTCCTTTTCAAACCTAGTTTATGTGGAAACACTTAAGAAATGCTGCTGTATGATTCAGAATGTTTGTACCAGACCATGTCATCTTGGCAACAGGCAGAAATGCTGCTGTTTGATTCAGAATTTTTGTGCCAGACCATGTCATCTTATCAACAGGCACTTGACAACAGGCATAAATGCTGCTGTATGATTAACAGAAGAGTGAAATGGCATTTCTTCCTTTTCTTATATTTGGACTGTGGGCTATTCCATTATAACACCGGGACCCCAGGAAGGCAATTTAATAAACATCTTTAAGTGAACTCTATTTTTTAACCCTTAACCCTGATAAAATGGACTGTTCTTTCTTTGAATTAAGACCATTCCATTTATGTGACAAAGGGGTGTTACTCGCAGGCTGAGCTGGGTTACAATAGACGCAAAGGCTATTATAGTCGTGCTTAGCGGATTATGGGTTAAATTTGGTTCTTTTAAACTTAAGTTTGCATCTATGGATGGGTGCTCAACTTTAAAAGTGCATTCCTGGGGTCCCATGTATGTTTTAATGGAATAACCCTAAGGTACTTTGCCTAAGTTTCAGGTCTGTAAAGAAAATGTGTTTGATCTTCCCTTTATAAGGTTGAATTGAATTGAATGTTGTTTAACGGCTCATCAACACAGTATAGGTTATTTAGAGCCGCCCCAGAGAGAGGGGGAGGATACATAGGAATCCGGGAACCTGCCCTACTCTTATTATCGAATAGATTCCTATGGTTCTTTAACGTGCTCGGTGGATAGACCGACACACGGGACCGCCCGGTTTACGTCCCCATCCGACGGACGAGGCTAAGGGAACGTGTCTTGCCCAAGAACACACCGACGGAACTCGGTCGCACCACGGAGGATTGAACCCGGGGCCTCCGGTTACAAATCCGCCGCGCTACTGACTGCGCCACGCCAGCCCCCTTTATAAGGTTGAAAAGTGCATACAGGCATATTTAATAGATTAACTAGTTACAATGTAGATTAAATATACTGACGGTCAATGAAAATGCACCAGTGGATTTTATGGGTGTTAAATTTTATTGCTAAAGTAATTTTAAATATAATAAGTGCATATTTTAAAATTTGATGATATTAATTAACAGTTGAAAACACTGATAGTCTCAAAATTCCTAAAGATGTTGTATGGTTATCAATTAAAGTCACATGGGTAAAAAACAAAAGACGTGTTTTAATAAAGGATATGTCCAACCGTTTTACCATTATCTTGCTGGATGCTGGAATAATGTGACGTCGGGATGATTTCATAGGAACGGTAAAACGTTAGGCCATACCCGGTATTAAAATGTTTGACTTTTTTTTTTCCCATGTGATTTTAATTGATCACTTTACAGCAGGTTTAGGAATTTTGAGACAGTGTTGCAATTATTAATTAATATCCTTTAATTTCAAAATATGCACTTAAATTTAACATACATAAAATTTGCTGGTGCATTTTCATTGACTGTCAGTATTGATAAACTAGTTCATGTTTAGCAATGTGATAATGTATTTGAATACCTTGTTGTTGTGTTTTATCATCCAGAAGCTTGTTTTCATAACCTATATTTATTCCATTTAGAAAAATAGCATTCATTGACATTGTGTAAGCTTCCATTTATTTATTTTGTTTAAATAATAAATACTATTTATGAATATTCTGGAAGTATTTTATTTCTGGCTGTAAATGTGTATGAAAATAGGGTTCACCCGTAGATGTTATTAAAGTGCCTTCCTGGGGTCCCGGAAATGTTTTAATAGCCCTTAATTAAATATTCTATTATAAACAACTTTTTTAAAACAAATTAAAATTTCAAAGGTCCTTTGGAATATACAGGTTGTTTGTGTATTCACCTCAGAATAATTGAATTTGATTTTATAGTCGCACCAACAGCAAAGGTCATATGGCGAATTTTCCAGCTTCCGTTAGTGGAGAAAGACCCCTTGTGCCCCTTCAGGCCATTTTCGTGCACGGGCAGGCACCTGGGTAGAACCTCAATAAAGACTACTTTTGTGTTGTGTTGGTATAAAGTAAAATGTACCAGTTAAAAATGTATTGTATCATAATATACATGGTGAAACATCTTGAATAAATATGTTTAAAAAGCTAATTTGCATTATTTATACATGGAGATAATCTGGAGATGACTTTTATTAGCTCGACTATTCGAAGAATAAGAGAGCTTATGTAATCACCCCGGGGTCGGCATCGGCATCGGCATCGGCGCCGGCGTCCCACATCGAGGTTTGCGTGTAAGCTGTGTTTACAGGTCTATATCTCTTACATTTCTTATCCAAGCACAACCAAATTTGGCCATGGGCTTCCTTATAGCATTATCTTAAGGGCTGTAACCCATGGGCTCCCATGGAACCCAAATTCTGATAGCCCTTAAAATGTGTCTGTTTCACATCAAATTTTGCGTGTAAGCTGTGTTTACAGGTCTATATCTCTTACATTTCTTGTCCTAGCTGAACTCAGTTTTGGAACTAGTTTCCTGATAGTATGTTGTAACGGGTTGGGTAAGTAATTTTGTCTTCTGCAAATTCTGGGCTCCCATGGAACCCAAATTGTGATGGCCCATAAAATGTGCAATAAAGGCAGATCTAGGTGGTTTTTTTACATATTTCTGTGTTGTTTTAGTCAATTCTTACACATACCTATGTTGTTACACTCTCCTGCCAACAACAGGCAAATGTTATACACTCTCCTGCCAACAACAGGCAAATGTTATACACTCTCCTGCCAACAACAGGCAAATGTTATACACTCTCCCACCAACAACAGGCAAATGTTATACACTCTCCTGCCAACAACAGGCAAATGTTATACACTCTCCCGCCAACAACAGGCAAATGTTATACACTCTCCTGCCAACAACAGGCAAATGTTATACACTCTCCTGCCAACAACAGGCAAATGTTATACACTCTCCCACCACCAACAGGCAAATGTTATACACTCTCCTGCAAACAACAGGCAAATGTTATACACTCTCCTGCCAACTACAGGCAAATGTTATACACTCTCCTGCCAACAACAGGCAAATGTTATAACAAATGTAAACCATTTTTAAGCCTACTAACTATAAGGTCAATATATGTAACTTAGATATGTTGCAAATCTGAACTCGACATAATATAATTTTCGAATTATGAGTTACCAGCTCATAATTCATTTTACGCATACTCAGTTACATGTATTTTAAATATGTTTTACTAAATATAGACTGTTATACGGCACACCTGCATAATTTTATGACCTCTACACATGGAAATAGTTAGGAAGAACGGTTTTGTGTTTTAAAATTTACCTGTTGTTGGCGGAAGAGTTATGCCCCTCTTAGGACTGATGGACATATTTTTTAGCACACCTGCTGCTTCAACTTGGAGTGCCTGTAGGGACATAACTGTTCTGCAGAAGAACAGATACAGTTTCTAGTTCATACTTGAAATGAATCCATGAATCGATATAATTCGGAGAAAGTTTTTCATTAGCCCTCAGTCGTTAATGGCCCTAGCTCTTCTAACGGAACACACAGGAACATATAGATCAGAACTAGATATGCATGCCGAAATTAGGTCTCATTGACTATTTTTAGCAGTGTGAGGTTTGGGATCACTCTTTGTCATCCATTCATCCGTCGTCAGTGTTATGTTTTGCTTTAAATGACTTCTCAGAAACAGCTCGGCCAATTTGACCGAACTTCACATGGATGATTCTTCGATCAATGGCTTTCAAATTTGTTAAAGTTAAGTCAACGCAAAATCCAAGATGGCCATTACTTCTATAAATGTTGGAAACCCCAAACAATCTTCTGCATAAGAACCACTGAGCAGATTTCAACATAAAAAGTGTCTGTTTATGAAGTTAGCAGGCGACTTTTGTGAAGGTAAGTAATGTATAACCTTGATTAAATGCATAAATCCTATGTCTTGTCAGATCAGTTGAAAGAGACACACCCACACAATTGCATGAATTGAATTGTTTTTTTACAGTGAACCAACACATCCATGCAGAAAATTACAAATCTAATAAGTAGTAGATAGGAAACCGAAATTTATCTCAGTTTCATGTGGCACAGTATGTACAATTGAAGCAATAATTATAATGCCTGACCTTAAACACAACTATAAAGAGTTATGTGTATACTGTACATATATTTCATTCATGTCAAAAATCCATCACAAATTGATTTCTTTTTCCAGTTATGGTATTTTCCTTAAACAATATAAAGAAAAAAAGTTCAAAGGAAAGTTTCCTTTGTAAAGTTTCCCTTGTAAATAAATACCTTGCTTTTTATTCGAAAAGCCAACAATGCTTGTAATTCGAACATATTTGAGAGAGGCGTTAGAAGGACAGTTGAAGGTTCCACGTGAATTTCGCTACTTCACTTGATTCAGATACTAGTAGGACATTTCCTATCTGAGAAAATTGACCTAGAACGTGCTCACCTGCTGTCCTACAGAACTGCTGCTAACATTCCATTTACGCTGGAGCCACGAGCATTGTGTGCCACCACTCGAGTGGAACCTTAAACAACACGGCGGACATTATGAAGGCATTACATGAGCATGGCACAAATGAACATTGGTTTTGGGGAATTCTACCCCACTGCCATAGTCAGCCGTGGTAAAGTGTCATGTTTATGTATTATGCAGAAATGAACATCGTGTAGAACTTGTTTTCGGTGTCAAGTTATGCGTGACCTTGAACTTAAATTACTGATCCGTCCCCGTTTGGTTGCCGGGGAAGAATACAACCACTGCAAACCCCGCTAGACACAGCGGTAGGACCCCTCTTTCATGTTCATTTTGTCATTTTTTTATCATGCTCATTCAAGGTTTTCTTTATGACACTGCATATACACATGTGGAAACGTGGCTCCATCGTAAATGGAGTGTCTACAATAGAATTTGCAGTTCTGCAGGTTGGAAGGTTCTGTGCCCATTCTCCATATTGTATCTAGATGTAAATGGAGGATGAGCCTGGCATGTTCATCCCTGTCTTGCACCATATAACCTTTCTTGTATTGGTGCGCCGTAAAACCCCAATTCAATTCAAATTACTGACCCATAATTCGATATGTAACTGCTCAACCCAATAATACTTATACACAGTTCCATGAACATACGAGGGGTGATCCGTAAATAATGCGATTGGTATTGATACTGATAATACTATAATCATTTTTGATCAATTGTTTTTGCGATTTCCTTCAAAGTATTCCCCCTTAGCCGAAACACAAATTTTGAGCCGCGCAATCCACTTTTTGAAAACATTTTTCGTATTCATGAACAGGTACACCCTTAAGACACCGGTAAACAGCAGATCCCCAGGGCATTCCTCGAGGTATATCTTGTTCCCAGATAAGTGATTTTTCAGTCTTGGGAAGAGAAAATAGTCGCAGGGGGGCAGGTCTGGCGAGTAAGGGGGGTGCGCGAGAACGGTGATCTTCTCTGACTCCAAAAAGTCCGTTACAATACGGGCTTTGTGGGCGGGCGCGTTGTCATGCAGAAGACGAACATACTTCAGACCTGTTATAGGGCGACCCTGTTTGTAGTACTTCATCAATTGTTTCAAAACGACGTTTTTATAAAACCGTCCTGTGACAGTTCTTGCCTTTTGGCACCGCCGTCTGTATGGCGGGACCGTTGGTAGTGAACAAAATTGCATGCAGAACCTTCTTAACAGTTCGCGTTCGTTTGGCAATAATTGGTCTTTTTCATATTTTTCGTGACCCAGATTCGGTTAGATACTTTTCTTTTTGGCTCGTTATAATGGACCCACGTTTCATCACCCGTAACTAAATTCTCAAACGATTTTTTGCTGTATTTCGGATACATTTTCAGAAGTTTTTTCGCTGTTATAACCCTTAACTTCTTTTGGTCCTCTGTCAGCAAATGCGGTATCCATCTTGCATTTTTTTCTTAACTTTCAGATGCTTTTTCAAAATTAGATGAACTCGTGCTAACGACAAGTTTGTCATCCGAGCTAAATTGTCTTACTGTGTATCAAGAATCAGTTTTCAGGATTTCACGGATTTTTTTCAACGTTTTTATTCGTCGTTGAAGGACGACCAGGGCGAGCAGTATCTTTCAAGCGCTGTTACCCGATTTAAATTTGGCCACCCACCTACAAACCGTACTATACGACATTTGACCATCCCCGTAAATGTTACAGACCTCTTGGTGAATGTCTTTTGGCTTCAACCCAAGTTATGACTTACCTCTAATATAGGCCCTAATTTCAAGCACATTTTTCTGCTCGTTTGCCAGTCATTTTGCATATAGTGTAACAAATACGCTATAAAGCAATGTAAATTGCACCAAGGTCAGTGAATGTATGAATAAGATTTTTACCTTTGACACGCGTCGGCGATACGAAGTGGTTTCATGTAAATATTGCACGAGTTCCGTGAAATAATACAGCAGTCGCATTATTAACGGAACACACCTCGTATTAAAGTTTATTTAACCCATGAGATACTGTATCGAAACCTTATTTAGATTAAAGATAAGTTTACTGTGACTTTGACCTTTTACCTAATGTGGTTCCTACCCAAAAATATAATACAACGTTTCATGAACATTGGTCCTGTAATATAGGTTATTGAATTTGTATGGCTAAATATTACTTGGAACGAGTTGTTTTGGCAAAGGACGACGAGCTTGCGAGTCGACGAACTTGCGAGTCGTCCTGCGCCCAAAACAACGAGTTCCAAGTAATATTTCGCCATACAAATTCAATAATCTTTTTATTGATTGTATACTTTCATATTGTTTTCTATCAATGTTAATTGTATGACTATTACTTTTCATTGTATTTGTGTTATTTGTATAGCTTTTGATGGAATTCCTATCTTGTCATTCATTTTCATTTTGTGTGGATGATTATTTTGCGCGAAAACGACGTCGACGTCGGATGACGTCATTAATAAACATCAAGCGATTTTCTAAAGTTTGTTTACCATTCGATAACGTTAAAAATAGTGGGTGAGTGACCATTTCAATTATTTTATCAATTTCTGCCATAAAAGGTTGAACAAAAACACGTCGTTTTTTGTTGTTGACACTATATATAGGATTCCGTTCTTTTATTTGAAAGTTATTCCTTATTTCTATTTCGCGGCTCTTAGCAAGCGCGAGAAAAATTTCCGGTGCAATATCAATGTGTGCAGTATCGTAGAATATTGCACACTTAGCTCAATGCAAACTAAACGGGACAATATGAAAGTATACAATAATATAGGTTATTGAATTTGTATGGCTAAATATTACTTGGAACGAGTTGTTTTGGCAAAGGACGACGAGCTTGCGACTTGCGAGTCGTCCTGCGCCAAAACAACGAGTTCCAAGTAATATCAAGCTCGTCGTCCTGCCCAAAACAACGAGTTCCAAGTAATATCAAGCTCGTCGTACTGCGCCAAAACAACGAGTTCCAAGTAATATTTAGCCATACAAATTCAAAAGCCTTTTTATTGTATACTTTCATATTGTTTTCGATCAATGTTAATTGTATGACTATTACTTTTCATTGTAGTTGTGTTATTTGTATAGCTTTTGATGGAATTCCTATCTTGTCATTCAGTTCCATTTTGTGTGGATGATTATTTTGCGCGAAAACGACGTCGACGTCGGATGACGTCATTAAAAACATCAAGCGATTTTCTAAAGTTTGTTTACCATTCGATAACGTTAAAAATAGTGGGTGAATGACCATTTCAATTATTTTATCAATTTCTGCCCCAAAAGGTTGAACAAAAACACGTCGTTTTTGTTGTTGACACTATATATAGGATTCCGTTCTTTTATTTGAAAGTAGTTCCTTATTTCTATTTCGCGGCTCTTAGCAAGCGCGAGAGAAAAGTTCCGGTGCAATATCAATGTGTGCAATATCGTAGATTATTGCACACCTTTAGCTCAATG
>JAWPHD010008395.1:0-115647 GCA_037043455.1 Cyrtodaria siliqua
CTTTTGGATCATGGGTCCAACGCTCTACCACTAGACCACAGCGCTCCACTTATGCCCAAATTGGCACAAGATTATTTCGGACTAGCGTTCCGATGCTCTTCCGACCGAGCTAACCGGCCAGACAAAGCAAAATCAATCTACCTGTTAGATATCAATGACCCGTGACATAAATAATAAAATTGATAGTACCCTGGTATCCATTCTCCATAACTGACATCACCTGTTCTCAAGTTATATTTTAAAACGAGGCTGGGGCAGTGCTCATAAAATAGGATAGCCCCAAGCCCGGGGCCTGTCAAATTCTGGTTGGGGCTTGTCCCTTTTTTCCATATTTTAATATAACATTAATTCAGGGCCTGTGTTATATTAAATCTGCCTGTCAAAAATACTTTCCGTGAGTACTCTGGTGACGGTATGTCCGTATGACTAGATATAGAAAAGGGCTGAATTCACAGAAAAGGACAGAAAAGGGTTGGGTGGCACAGAAAAGGGCCGATTAAATGCACAATTTTAACTTGTGTTGATTAAAAAGTTATTTAAAACGTTTAATAGTGATAATAAACACAATTGACAGTGAAAAAACAATTTTTTATTTTATTTTTGATGTTAATATCATTAATATATGTTCACATGTTACTGCGAAAAGGACATCGCCAGACAGAAAAGGGCTTGTTAAATGCATTAGTATACCTTATATTGAATAAAAGGTGATTTAAAATGATTTATATTGATAATAAACACTTTATTAAAAAAGAACAAAATAGTTTTATGTTTTTATTGCTGGTAATATCATTAATAGATGTCACCATGCTATTACGAAATCAACGTGGCCTGACAGAAAAGGGTTTGTGCGACACAGAAAAGGGCCGATTAAATGCACAATTTTAACTCATGTTGATTTAAAAGTTATTTAAAATGATTTATATTGATAATAAACACGATTGACAGTGGAAAGAAATTTTGGTGTTAATATCATTAATATATGTTCCCACGCTATTGCGAAAAGGATGTCGCGGCACAGAAAAGGGCCAATTAAATGCACTATTAAATCTTGTATTGAATAAAAATTGATACAAAATGGTTTATATTGATAATAAACAATATGATATTGAGAAAGAATAAGAAAAGAGCTTTTATTGGCAATAATATCATTGAGAATCTGTTTTCTTCTGCCATTTTGAAAAGGACGCGACAGTACAGAAAGGGCCCAACTAATGCATTATGATTATTTAAATTGAATAAAAACTGATACAAAACGGTTTATATTGATATTAAACACTATATTGAAATAAAGAGTTTTTATTTGTAATAATTCATTGAATCTGTTTTATTATGCTATTAAGAAGGACGCAGCGGTACAGAAAAGGGTCTGTTTAATATTGATAATTCAACGCTAGTCTACTATTCTTGATTGAATGACCTGTATATCACACCTCCTTTAATTGCATTACATCTGAGATGGTTATTTGGATTATCACACATTTGTTAATGTCCTCTAATGGTCAATCATCAGATGTGTTAATTGGATAATCATGAATCTCTCAATTAGCATACAAGTACATAAAAGAAATTGATCTGAATTTGTTTATCACTCTTTTTTGCCGACAAATATTATATCGACTTTAATTAGTGAAACAAGAAATTCTGTATATTTTTAGTAATATAAAAACATGTTAAATTAAGAAAAAATAGTTCACTTGTTATTACAATGGGTAAAACATACGCCTGTTCTGTGTGCTCTGAAAATTGCCAGACTAACTGTATCTTCTGTGAGGTAAGTTCAATTGTTGGCCTAGTGTGCCAGAGTTAATATTATTTATACGGTAATTAGTTGTATAATGATAGACAGGTAGCATAGCCATGTTCTCTTTTGATATATGCAGTAATAACGAAACGGATTCAGGAACATACTATTTATTGCATATCTTTGTATATTAAAGCACATATACCGGTAACTATTAAAATAATTTTATACATATATTTGCATAGGCAATTCTGATTTATATGAAAGTACAGTTACAACGTTTTACTGAAATTACGGTGATGTCCTTTTTGCACAGTAGCATGGGAACATATATTAATGATATTAACACCAAAAAAATAACCTTTTAATCAACACAAGTTAAAATTGTGCATTTAATCCGCCCTTTTCTGTGCCGCACGAACACTTTTCTGTCCGGTCACACTGATTTCGTAATAGCATGAGGACATCTATTAATGATATTAACACCAAAAACATAAATAAATAACTTTTTTTCACTGTCACTCGTTTCTATTATCACTATTAAACGTTTAATCACTTTGAGACAAGTTAAAATTGTGTATTTAATCGGCCCTTTTCTGTGGCGCACAAACCCTTTTCTGTCCGGTCACATTGATTTCGTAATAGCATGGGAACATATATTAATGATATTAACACCAAAAAAATAAATAAATAACTTTTTTTCACTGTCAATCGTGTTTATTGTCACTATTTAACGTTTTAAACTTTTTAATCAACACAAGTTAAAATTGTGCATTTAATCGGCCCTTTTCTGTGCCGCACAAACCGTGTTCTGTCCGGTCACATTGATTTCGTAATAGCATGAGGACATCTATTAATGATATTACTAGCTCTTTTTTTTATAAAGTGTTTATTATCAATATAAATCATTTTAAATCACCTTTTATTCAATATAAGGTATACTATAGTGCATTTAACAAGCCCTTTTCTGTCCGGCGATGTCCTTTTCGCAGTAGCATGTGAACATATATTAATGATATTAACATCAAAAATAATTTTTTTTTTTTTTTTCACTCAATCGTATTTATTAAAGCTATTAAACTTTTTAAATAACTTTTTAATCAACACAAGTTAAAATTGTGCATTTAATCAGCCCTTTTCTGTGCCACCCAACCCTTTTCTGTCCTTTTCTGTGAAAATGCCCCTTTTCTATATCTAGTCATTCCCCTGTGGTGACGTCATATTATAATGCCCAACCCGCTCCCACGCGACCCACCTTTTGTTCCCCAGGCCCCCTACACCAAGCAAAAAAAAAAATATATATACATAAAAGCTGCCCCTTTGGCATTTTACATAACACCCAGGTGCTACTGTTAGGGGAAATACGGTAATCATATTGTGTTTTAAAATGATTCAGATTTTAGTTGAAAGATGGCGCTGCATGAAGGAGGTATGTCTTTCCTGCCAGGGATGGCTGTGTATGTACAGGACAAAACAGAAGTTTGGTTACCTGCTCACGTGACAGACATCATCAATAAACACACATGTACAGTCACTCTACTGGGGAACCAGGTGAAACAATTGCTTCTGTTTATATTTCTAAAGGGGTTGATGCATTATTTTCAAACACAGTTTATCTTAAAGGGCTCTGAAAAACGAGAAAAAAGCTGAAAGAATTATCAAAATGCCATGAACAATAAAGAAGATATGACCTATTGAAAATGTGCAAAGAACATAAATGGAGGCGGCATCTTTGAACGATGACGTCATCGTGCTGTTTTACCATATATGGCATATGGATAAAATGTATTTTAAAGCAAATAAAATCACTGCAAATGAAAAATAATAATAAAATGTATACATTTTACATCTTTATATTTATTTTTAATCAATTTGCAGTGGTTTTATTTGCTTTAAATACATTTTGTCAATATGCCATATATGGTAAAACGGCGCGATGACGTCATCGTTCAAAGATGGCCACCGCCATTTATGTTCTTTGCAAATTTTCAATAGGTCATATCTCCTTTATTTTTCATGGCATTTTGATAATTCTTTCAGCTTTTTTCGAGTTTTTCAGAGCCCTTTAAAATAAACTGTGTTTGGAAATAGTGCATCAACCCCTTTAATTATTTTGCAGGCATCTTGACTAGTGTCAGATAGTTTCTAAGTTAAAATTTAATATCTGTAACCTATCTTAAGTAAATCATATAATATATTCTCAATATATATGGCTATACAACTTCTTAAAAATAATTACATCAGTTAATTACATCATGCAGGGAATCAACATTTAAAAAAGTATATTCTCCTCTTAGACTTATCAGGGTCGATATATAAACGTTAATGTATATCGACCCTGGACTTATACATAGTAAATAGGTATATTTTGAAAAAGGATTTTTACTTTATTATTTTGACTGCAATTGTGCCAATACTGTCCGTCTCTGTAAAAAAGAGTGTGTAGTTAACTTATATAGTTTTATCAATAAAACGTTTTATAGTTGTATCAATAAAACTTTACCAACAATATAAAGCTTATTCCAGGAAAGTCGTCAGATCTCTGTAGAGGAGTTACTTTCCTGCTCAGAACAGTCTTTGTTGGAAATACAGAGTCTGACAGAGTTATCTCCCATCAATCAAGCCTCTGGTATGTAGACCGTGTCAAAAAAGAAAGCGTACAATTACATCATACTCAACCTCATTACGAAAAATTGCCTTTGAAGTTGGTGTAAACTTTTACGCCATAAACGTTTTCAAACATCTTAAGTAGGAGAAGAATTCTTTAATATATGATTGTACAATGTATATATGAAATGTTGTAAACCATTGAAAAAATAAAATATGTTTAAACCAAACCTCCTAACTTTATGTTTGGGAAGAAGTTGTAAATGCTGAAAGATGGATCCCTTGGAAGCAACAAACACAACAGGGCCGTTGATTTGCCGATTTTGTGACCGGTAACCAGACGCTTTCCCCCCTCCAAAAAGTATGTTTTCTTCCCCCATTTCAGACTCAAAATTCCCCACCTGAAAAAAATATATATTCTGGTACGTAAAATATTGAGTACGAACTGTATTTAATACAAATAAAACATGTAGACTATTTAAAACAATGATTATAATCAAAATTATGGCCACAAAATAATTCCCCCTTTCCTGTAAAAGTACGCTAAAATTCCCCCACCCAAGGGTATGGGTCGCAGTCCCCCAAAACAGATCTACGGCCCTGCACAAACAAGAGATAAAAGTAGCAGACTCGGTTTTATTGAGTCTGTTCATGAGAGGTAATGTATGGTGTAGCACCTCTCACGCCTCCTAGCACCGGCTTAAGCAATGAACTACTTAAAGCCACACAAATTGGACCAGTAAATAATAAACAACTGATTTGTAGTCGGGGCGACTTTACGGCCGCCACACAGCACTAAACAAACGCTAGTGTGAATGTCAATAAATACTGAAAAGTCGATCCCTTGCAAGTAACAAACACAAATAAGAGATAAAAGTAGCAGACTCGGTTTTATTGAGTCTGTTCATGAGAGGTAATGTAAACTGTGCAACACCTCACATGCCTCCTAGCACCGTCTTAAGCGATATTCTACTTTAAAGCCACAAAGAAGTTTGACATTCATGAGAAATTCCGAAAAAAACAGCAATTAACAAGACGATTGTTTCCCTTTCAACTGCAAGTAAAATATTCCAACTTCATGCATTTTGCAATTTATTTATTTTTTGCTCTCTTTTGATTTTGAGAAACACAAATTCTGTTAGGAAATGAACATTTTATATAAATGTATCACTATATTCATGCGTACATTTTGTGCATTTATACACCTCCGCCAACAAAGTTGAAGGCGAGGTATACTGGTTTGAGCTTGTAGGTCAATCAAGGCATCCATCTGTTGACCAAAAACTTGTGTGCTCAACTCCACATTCATTTCATTCATTTTAAGGTGGATTGTTTTTATATTTGCCATGCTGATTAGTCATAATATGAAGCTGTCAGCAAAGAAAACAATTTTTGATTCGATCAGTTTTACGCGAGTTATGGGCCTTTGAATTTTTAATCTATATATATATATATTATATATTATATATGGGCCAAAATCTTGTGTGTTTAGTATATATTCAATGAAGGTGAACTAAGAAACGCAACTTTTTATAAAACAGATAGAAATACCTGAAATGTTTAAAATAGAAATACTTGAAATGTTTAAAATTTGCTTTCTTAGTTCACCTTCAGTGCACCATTAATCAAGGGGTCAGTGCAAAACTATTGAAACTACATATGAATGAAGAAGGAGATGCAATAATTGCACTGAACACTCAATTTTATCATAAAATGATTGCCATACTACCATACAATAATTGAATTGAATTAAATTGGGGTTTTAAGGCGCACCAACACATGAAAGATGAAATATGAAGAATGGGTCTAGAACCTTCTCACCTGCAGAACTGCAGAGTTGCTGCAAATTCTATTGTAGACCAGACAATAATGTTGCCGATATATGTATGTCATTGTGTCTTTGTCATTGCCGTGTGGATAGTCCTATGCTATGATGTTCATGTTGATCTGTAAAAGTTTATTGTTTTACCGAAATATGAAATTATTTGTTTTACATTAATTGCTTGTTTAGGGCTATTCCATTAAAACATATCTAGGACCCCAGGAAGGCAATTTAATAAACATCTATGGGTGAATCCTTTTTTTTTTCCAAAATATGGTTCTTTAAATTTCAAATTTGCATCTATGTGTGAGTGTTCAGTTTCAAAAGTGCCTTCCTGGGCTCCCATGTATGTTTTAATGAAATTGCCTGTATTCCTATTATGGTTTAAGGAGTTGCCTTATGTACATTTATACTATTGTATTACAGTTCTGTGTTGTTTACATGAGAGGTACAGTGAAGGTACCTACTACACGCATGCGGGCAGTACTATAGTTGCTGTCAACCCATTCCGTGATGTATCACAGCTTTACAGCGTTGATGTGGCATTTGGCTATCATCTTGATGAGAAGGTAAATATTATAACATAAGCTGGAGGGGCAAAAATTGTCCGTCTACACTTGAGTTTTTGTTAAAAAAAATTGTTAAAGTTTTTTTTTCCTCATTTCTGAAAAACAAATTGTCGGAAAGCTTTTCAACTTGGCATACATGTTCATTATCATTACACAATGTTATTTGACAAGAACCATAACTCTATCTTATATTTTACCTGAATTATCACCCCTTCTTACCTAGATTTTTCAGTTAAAATGTTGAATTCACAATCCGGCATTTGCACCACCGTTGGTGCTTCACTTGTTTTCTGTGCGATCCTAAATATCATTTTGATTATTTTTTTTAAATCTATATATGTTGGCATGAGAAAAAGACAAAAATCTGTAATAAAATATTCTTTAAAAACGAAATAATTGTCCTACCTACTCTATTTGTTAAAGCTTGTAATAGAAAAATCTATTTTTTTATGTGGCCTAAACATATTCAAGTACTATCCAGAGGAATACATCTATTGAAGGACTAATACATTTTGCTGTTATACATTGGCTGCAATATGTTGGCTATTATTTCATGTAGTAACAAATATTTCCAGGATGAGCCACACATCTACAAAATAGGATGTGAAGCGTACAGAAGCATGTGTCGTGGACTGGGTCACGGCAATCAATGTATCATCGTCAGTGGGGAGAGTGGGTCAGGAAAGGTAAGATTGTCAGTAAAGACAGGTCATGAATTACCAAAGAATATGATTATGGTGAAAATCACCACCTTTCCCCTCTCTTTCACTACCCCCGCTTTTTATAATTATTTTCTAGAAAAGAGGTATTTAAAGTTAGAGAAAATCCCTAATTATTTATCTGATATTTAAAAAGATTTTCCAATGGAAAAATCCAGTTAGAAAATTAACTTGCGTCAAGCAGCAGCCAGTAGACGGGCAAGCTGTGTCAACGTTTGGAATTTTGTCCAAGTTTTACCAAGTAGTCATAACTTGAATACTATCCAATGGATAGATTTGATATTTGCACATTTGTAATGTGATCATTAGATATCCCAACAATATCAATTATTCCATGACCTTGACCTTCAGTTAAAGGTGTGTGTGTGTGTAATTCTAAGGTTTATAGTCCGTCCGCCAACGAACACGTCAAGGTATACCTGACGCGATGGGCACAATAGAGTCTGGACTTTTTCTTCAGTTAAAGGTTACATTTAGTAGGATATTTGTTGAAAATCTGATTTTTCGTGGAATTTCCATGAAACTTTTTTATTTTTAGTCCCCTGTGGCTCTGACTATTTTCTGAATACAGCCTTTTTGGAAAGGTAATGTCACAGGCTCACAGCACAGCAACAGGTTTTTATTTTGTATCAGTAACCAGTTACATAAAATGTGTATTCTGTAATGTATTGAGCTTATGTTTATGATTTCAGACTGTCTCTGCCAAACACCTATTGAGGTACATGACCCTAGTCTCAAACTGTTCAAGGTACATTTTCTTATATTTTTATATATATTTTTTTTTCATCAAAGACTTTAAGACAAAAATATACCAGCAGAACATGCATTCCATATATTTATAATATTGATTCCTTTACGACAGTGATCCGCATGACATATTAATGACATTCAGATACCGTGGTATTAAGATGAGAAATAGAACCATTATTTCACATATCTTAAGCTTGCTTGCCTGCATTTTAAATATTCAAATTGTCAAATTACATGAAAACAATCAACCAAAAATGGTTGCACATTTCATATATGACTTAAAAACAATGTAACCTTCTATGCATTTCTAGTAATGAGAAACCAGCACGAATGAGTGTGGTGTGCCAGTCTGTTGAACGTAGAATCTTGGACTCGAACCCCATCTTGGAGGCATTTGGCAACGCGGTCACCCAAAGGAATGACAACAGCTCCCGATTTGGCAAGTTTATACAACTCCAGTTCTCCAGGTAATTATAAACCATAAGTTTATACAGCTCCAGTTCTCCAGGTAATTATAAACCATAAGTTTATACAGTTCCAGTTCTCCAGGTAATTATAAACCATAAGTTTATACAGCTACAGTTCTCCAGGTAATTATAAACCATAAGTTTATACAGCTCCAGTTCTCCAGGTAATTATAAACCATAAGTTTATACAGCTACAGTTCTCCAGGTAATTATAAACCATAAGTTTATACAGCTCCAGTTCTCCAGGTAATTATAAACCATAAGTTTATACAGCTCCAGTTCTCCAGGTAATTATAAACCATAAGTTTATACAGCTCCAGTTCTCCAGGTAATTATAAACAATAAATTTGTACTGCTCCAGTTCTCCAGATAATAAACCATAAATTTATATTGCTACAATTCTCCAGGTAGTTATAGACAATAAATTTATACCGCTTAGCACTCCAGGTAATAATAAACCATAAATTTATACAGCTACAGTTCTCCAATCGAACAATAACTCTGTACCGGTAACCAGTATTGATAAAGCTCTTGCTTAAAACGTCCATATCCCGCCATCAACAGGCAAAGTTTACAACAGATGTATACCGTTTCTAAACCTATTGACAACGAGTTATATATATAACTTACATATTTTGGAACTATTTAGACAGAATATAATGGTTTTAACCAGCCAAGCCAAAACCCAAAACTGGAATGTCGAATTAAAGAGTTACCAACTCATAATTCATTTTACGCTTGTTCAATCTTGGGTATTTTTAAGTACCCGTGAATAAACCTATAATTTTAATCAGCACATTTACATTATTTTATGAACTGAAGAGCTACATAGGGTTTGGATAAACAATTTTGTAGCTTAATTTTGCCTTTATTTGGCGGGTTGGTGCCTTTAAAGTAAATCTGTAACTAATCATTCAATAAGCGATTCTGACTACAAGAGTGGAAATGTCCGCAATAAGTCAGAAAAGCTTTTTGGACTTTTTAAACTACAATGTATGATATACAGCTCTAAGTATTAACCATTGCGAAGATATGAACACTAGTTGAACTTCGTAAGATTACCTGAATTGAGTAGTGGTGTACTGTTGTATCTTCTATAATAGGCTTTTATTTTATAGCAGGCTGACAAGAAAAGATATAGTCACGTAATATTCAAGAAATATATATTTGACATTGTAGAAGTGGTCAGATGATGGGAGCAGAAATAAACACATACCTTCTGGAGAAAACCCGAGTTGTACACCAGTCACCCACCGAGTCTAACTTCCATATATTCTACCAGGTTTGTGGATTTTGGTTTATTAAGGATAAATAGTCAGACGTGGCAATTTTCATAGAGCGTAGACCTTACCTGATGTATCTGTTCGAAACTAAATGCCTTGTTTCAGACTACAGTCGAACTTCTGTAACTCGAACGTTGATTCCTCAAATACCATCGGTATCTCGAACACATGCTCCAGTCCCGGCACAACTCCTGTATAATTCCATGTAATTTACTCACGGTCATTCAAATTTTATTCCCCAAACTGGAAGGCTTTTTACAGTTCGGAGATTGTATATGTGTGATAAATACCCACCGGGTATGAAGGAAACTGATTCTTTGTAAATAACGTTATACATACAGAATGTTTATCTTGGCAGATTATGAAAAGTTTATTGGAATCAAAGGACACGGTACTGGGAAGGGTTGTTGACGATATTGGCGAAAAAGGCTTCAAAATACTACCACCGGGCAAAAGTGAGTTAACTCTGCTATTGCATATTTTTTCTTGCATACCGGATACGGCTATCCACGTTTTACATGGGGGATGGAAAGTTTTATATTACATAATTGTCTCTGATTTATATAGGAAATACTGGGAAAAGAAAAGCTATATCTACTCGTTTGCTCGGCCTTTTCCGTCAGTGGTGGAAATGCCAAAATGACGTTCCGATTGTTTTACGGACATCTTCGTCAGATTCCGTCACTAGGAAATAACGATTACGGGAATTAACGAAGAGTTCCGGTTCCACCTGTTTTGTTTGTATGACGTAACGTCGTCTAGGCGTTCTCGTGCAAACTGGTATAAAAAGGCGTGAATCATTAGAAATATTTATAAAATATCATTTTAAATTATGTAATATATAGTTTAATAACCAGTGTTTTTGAGATATTGAAAATATCTCAAAAACACTGGTTATTAAACTCTATATCTTTATGGGTAAAGATAAAATTCACACGCGCACCAACATCCGGTATGCAGGAAAACATGCAAAGCGTTAGTAGCTGGCTGCGTTAACACACAACATGTCTCTGATATGCAAGAAAAAGAATCTATCATGGGTATTCGGTTCAGATAGGGAATTCCAACCCTCGGTATAAGTGTTTTAATCGGAACCTCGGTAGAGCCTCGATTCCGATAAAAACACTTCCATATCTTCACCGGATACCCATGAAAGATTCTTGTAATCTGTTTAGTTTTCAACAATCTTTAAAGTTTTTCTGGAAATATTTTGGTTTAGCTGTCTATGTATACGGTTAAATTAAACTTTTATCACTTAATTGTCTTTTATTATGAAAAGACTGCCTCAGATTTATTTACACTAAAAAAAATTATCAAATCATTTTAAAGGTATTTCCATAAAAAAAACGTTAATTTGAAGCCATCTTGACATTAAATATTCATACATTTTCATATACAGCATTCTGTGCAGTCGGGTATAAAGCATTTACAGAGACAGATATATCCATATAAACAGAGAAAAAGAAAACACCAACTGCATCATTTTACATCATCTGAACACTAATATTTGTATACAACATTCTGACCAATCAGGTATCAGCAGTAACCGAGACCTCGCCGAGACGCTGGACGCTATGACAGAAATAGGGCTGACACAGGATTCACAAAATGATATCATCAAGGTAGGAGCTTCAGTGCTGATAATTTTGCATGAGAAGATGTAGAGGATATTTGTTTGTTTGGAGTGAATATAAGGTTTATTTTCATCGAGAAGTGAGAAAACTTATATTTTCACGAGTGCTTTAGCACGAGTGAAAATATGCGAGTTCCTCATTTGCCCTCTTCGGGATGGTTAAAATTCTGTACTATTGATTTTATGAATATTGAGTTTTGCTCAGCCCGGGGCTAGTGGACGTGAACGGTAGCAAGCATATTTCACTACCGTTCATGAACAGTCTCAATCAAACCGAGACTGCAATATTTCGTATTTATCGTATTCGGCCGTTTCCAAAAGTCCACTTTCATACTCTTTTAATGATCAGTTTAGGATTGTGCATTAGTTTGCAATGATGTTTATCAATCTCATTAAAACCATATCCTAATTACGCTTTGATACTCTCTGCTATAGGATCTGACAACACTCCCTTGTAGGTCACGTCAGATCGACCTTTCATCTAATCAATATTCATGTTAAGATCAACTAAATTCAACCAATGAAATTGCGCATTTCATATGCACTTCAGATGACGTCCGAGTGAACTGAACAAACGAAAATCCACATAAAACACATAGATCTATATCCGAATAAAGATAAAGTCTTCATGTGTTATTGCTGTGAATTGTATGATAAATTCAAAGAAATGCACTAAATGGCATGTTTTATATCAATATACGAAGAAAATCATGGGCGCTGCCATGTGTGTTTTGAATATATATATTCCACCGAAATTATTATGACATTAGTACTCTAAATAGTAAGTCATAGTACACCTGGCCCGCTTAGCTCACTTGATAGCTATTAAACTCGAGTGTTGACCCGCGAGTGTCATTTTAGTGTGGGTTCAATCCTACGAATCAGTAAAAAAAATTGTACCGCTTAGTATTAAATTCCGTCAAACAATCTTTTCTTTTTCTTTTCTTTTTCAATAATGGTTGGTGTATTATGTTTGTCAACGCAATTATTTTGTGTTTTATAAGCTAAAAGTTACGGACATTGTCTCTTTCAATACCGAGTGTAGACTGCTCCACAGTGTTTTACTGAAACGCGACATGTGCAGGGAAGCAGTCTATACCGAGCAATTTTGTAAGCTAAAATCTGATTGGCTAATTGTAAGGTCAATCTGACGTGACCTCCAATGGAATGTCATCAGGTCCTTGTAGTGTAGAGTATCGTAGCGTGATAAAGGGTCTGATTTTAATGAGATTGGATATTGATCAATATGCCATATATGTCATATTTCTCAAAATGTTTGCTTCCCTATCACTTTCAGAACAACTTTCAAATGGTCAAAAGTTTATCTTCTTTGTTTATCATCCGATTTTGATAAATCTTTCACCCTTTTCCAAGTGTTCCAGAACTCTCAATAATAAAGTCTGTTTGCATATATTTTTACATTCCCTTTAAATAATATATTACTCATTATTTCAACACATTGAATAAAAAGAAAAAGAAATGAATTTTTTAAGTTTTCTATTTCATTTATTAGATAATGGAGGCAGTGGCATGTAGTTGGGCACAGAACTCCATATTTTTTGGTATTTTTTGTAGATATTGGTGGCCATTTTGTTTCTGGGTAATGTGGACTTTACAGTTGTAGAAGAAGAACTGAGCAAGCTCCTGGAAGACAATGGTAATACAGATGATCCGTATCGTGCGAACGACTGGGTTTACTGTCATAAAATTTGAATATAATTAAATGCTTTTGAATGCAAGCTGAGAAATTCACAAAATTGAAAAGATATAAGTAGAAATATTTTCTTGAAAACCAGATGATGTTTTACATAAGTGATGGAAAATCTGATCTGTTATCGTGGGAAGATAAAAGCCACGTGCTGTCATTAATGTTGTCAATATTATCAACAATTGCATGACGTCATTGTGTAAATAAACATGCAAAATGGCACGTCAGTATACAAAAATACTCAGTGGCATGCAAGAAAAATAATCAGTCATGGTATCCATGGAAGCACAGAAATACCAGTCCTCGGTTTAACTGTTTTAATAAGAACATCGGCAGATAAATAGAGAATATTATGTCAGTGCCTTTTACTATGAAGTTTATTAGGCGAGGCTTAGAAAACAAAGAATGTCGAGGCTCTACCGAGCCATTCTTCGTTTTCCTGCCGAGCCTAATAAACTTCATAGTAAAATGCCCTGACATAATATTCTATTTATCATGTAGATTTTCCACATTTTCTGTATGAATTACCTATTTCTCTGAATGTTACGCTTATCGAGGGCGCTGCCATGTTGTTGTTTTTTGTTTGTTTTATGACGTCATGCAACAATACGTGCATGATGTCAGATAACGTTACGTACAATAAACGCCGAAGAATTCCACATTGATTTGCTTTCTTGGTCAGTGCCTAATTAAAGCAAAATTTATTAGGTCACCCCTTTATTAGGCAGAAAAGTGCATATCTGCATGATAAAATCAATTATACCTTGTGATGGAATTCTAAATCTTCACCCAATATCTAAGAAAGATTTTTTTTTTTAAAATTAACAAGTCACATTTCTTAAATAACATGTAATGATATGATTATGTAGAAACATTCCAAACTAAGACTTATTTCATGTTTCAACAATACGTTCTTGATCTTCTTATGCTTTTATATGTAGAGGACCCATATCTCGACACAACATTCTTTGAGCTGGAAGGTATACTTCAAATTAAGATGTCTTATAAAGTGTCTGTTCTGTTTACTTTGTTTTTATCGTTAATTTGTTGGGTTATTCAAACTTTTTGAAATGTTGTTTTACCCTTAAATAACTTCTGTTGTTTCAATGTTCTTTAATTCAAGTTTAATTATTATTTGGCCATTGTTGTATTTGTTTTGGAAAGATGTTTTTATTCTACTATTTTATATTCACGATCAATGCAAATAAAAGCATAATAAGAAACATTTGTGTTTTTGTATTTGGTAAGTCTCTATCATCCAGACTGCGAGCGCTAGCGAGCGTCTGGACTCACTGTTCTTTAAAAATGTTGACCGATAGACGGCGCCAACCGTCAAAACTGACTGCGACGTGATGTCATTTTGATTGCAACATCAAAGTGCACGTTGAAATACGCGCAACATTAGTTCCAATGGGATGTGTGTACGTCCTTATTAAATATACAATAAACTTCGTTTTATTGTAGTTTCTCTAAAAACATAATATAATCTTACAAAATGATGTTTAAAATTTAATTTTTAGCATTTATCGTGATCCGCTGACTATGTTTGGAGTAATTTTATTGCACAACATTGCGCGTAAATGTCACATATTTTTTGATGCCGTCGTGGCGTAGGGGGTGATTCCCACGGATTTCCATAACAAACTGAAGTTGACCAATCAGAGGCCGGTGATTTTTTTTTGTCCACACCTAGTTTTGATGTCAAAAATTTTAAAAGCTTTACTCCAGACCATCGTTTGGACTTCTTTGAGAGAAGTCTCGCGAGAGGTCTGGATGATCGAGACTAGTATTTGGTATGGTGGTGATCTGTCAATGAATAGCTTTAATAATTGAATGGCAGACATACAATGTCTATCCCACAATTTTGGGCATTGCGAGATAAAACCAATATTTGCCTTTAATTAAATGATTTATAATTTATTAAATGATTTATAATTAATTAAATCATTTAATGTTTCTTATTTTAGAGTAGATATACTGGTAATCTTTTCCGAAACTCAGCCTTGTGTCTATTTTGCAGTCGTACATGTACCCTATCTTCGTAGATTTTCTAATTGACATCTTTACAGATTTTTTAATTGAATGGAAAATGAAGATATTTAATTTCAGTCAGATGATAAAATGAATATGTTGCTGAACTTATGATTTGAAACATTTTGACAATAAATCCACGAAAAAATAAATCACCATGAACAAATATTGAAAGATTTATGAGTATTATTTATGTAAATTGATTTTCCTCAGTCACTCAGTCATCTCTACACCAGACGTCAGAACTCCTGGGTCTCGAGGCATCTCATATTGAGCAAGTTTTGCTGTACCGCAGTATTCAGTCTGGAGGGAAGAAGAGACACAGTATATTTGTAAAGCCAGTCCCACTGAGAGAGGCGTACAGTCGACGTGACTGCCTCGCAACACTTCTGTATTCCAGGTATGTGTGGTTGTTAGTTTTACATTTCAAGTCTTTTTCTCAGGCAGTTGCCCCGTGTGGTTCCCGGGGGCGCCGTTTGGTCACGGGGCAAAGAATAGGACCACTGCAGATCCCTTTAGATGGGTAGGCAGAGGGGTAGAATCCCCCCAAATTCATGTTCATTTTATCATTCTTTGTTCATGTTCATTAAAGGTCTTCATCATGATCCCTGCATTGTTTCAGGTGCCATCTCGCTCACATCAAAAGAGCAGTGGCAGAAAAACGATAAATGTGGCTCCAGCGTAAATGGAGTTTCTACGATTGAATTTGCAGCAACTCTGCAGTTCAGGGTGAGAAGTTTTTAGGCCCATTTTCCATATTTATCTCGATGTACATGGAGGATGAGCCTGGCATGTTCATGCCAGTTAGGCGCCATATAACCTTTCATGTGTTGGTGCGCCTTAAAACCCAATTCAATTCAATTCTCAGGCAGTTTTATTTTATGTGACAGCGCTAAAGTGGGGCATCTGTGTCCCATGGACATTTTTTCTAGTTGTCTATAAAATATGAATACAGCATTTATTTGTTTGATTTTGTATCTCAAATATCTCGAACTCTGGAGATGTTAATTACTGGTCACATGATGTTGCATACACTTATGGTCCTCTACCAAGTTTGTTTAAATGGTGATCTTGGGGTTAAGGTATTAATAGCATGCCCTGGGATACCAGTTAAAACAGAGTTATACTGGAAAATCATTAAAAAATCTACTTCTGAACTTACTAGGCCGCTTTTATCTGACCCAGTTTTGTTACTGGTGCAAGTATCTTCAATTGAAAATGGTCATTAGGTGAGAGTTCAGTGCCATTTAGCCCCGTTGTTTTTCTTCTTGTTCCTTACTATATTCCAGATTATTTGAATGGCTTGTTCATTTCATCAACGAACAAATAAAGACCGACGATTGTGGCCATACTATAGGTAACTGAATGTTTCTAAAATCTGTTCAATCCATGCTATTAAAGTGCATAGTGTGTGTAGAATCATCGGTTGTAAAGAATCATTTTCTGTTTAAATTCAATTTTCTCAGCTCCTGTATTTTAGATTATTTAAAAAAATTCCAGGCTTGAAGATATATCATATATATAAGCATACATTTTTGCAGCGGTGAAATGATTTAGTGAATTTTTCCATGCAAAATGTATCACTTAGTACAACACCTCGTAGAAGAAAAAAAATCTTTACTACCCGAATGGTGTGTTTTTGAAACGAAAAATTCATACACACTCGTGACTGTCACAATAAACTTATATTGCTATTGTAATAAATGTTACTGACAAAAGTCAAAATGTAATCATCAAATAAGTTCACTTGTTAAAGTTTTGCATTTCTGGGGATACAATGAACATATGTAAATATTGGTGCAAACTTTTTTTTTTAAAAAGTCTCAGTTATGGTTATAAGACAATAAGTTAAGAAAGTTTGCTGTTGTACAACTAAGAGGGTAAATCTAAATCACAAACATAATAGACATTTTCCTTTCATTTTAAATTTAGACATTTAACCCCAAGTGATTCTGTACTCCCTAACCCACTGTACTATTGTTTCTGCTTTGTGTACTATATAAAGCGTCAAATGAGAATTCAAGGAATGAATGTCAATTTTAAAAAACATTCAAACAGGGGTTCATGCAGACTTTGCTCATTTCCTGATGTAATTCATTCTCCCATGAACAATTAGAAAATGAAATAGCATTCCTAATCTTTTAATATATAAGGGCTATTCCATTAAAACATACATCGCAACACAGGAAGGCACTTTTGAATTGAACACCCACCAATAGATGCAAAATAGAGTTTAAAGAACCTAATTTCGGAAAATAGGGTTCACCCATAGATGTTTATTAAACTGCCTTCCTGGGGTCCCAGGTATGTTTTAATGGAATAGCCCTTATTTTCAATTTCCTATAAATGTTTCCTTGTATTTACGTTAGTTACCATCTCAAAGTTTGTCTTTATAACTATTAACTATGGAACCCAGCAAGAACTTGATATACAATATTGCTGGTTTCCAGTATGATTGCAAAGGAGATATATGAAAACCTGTTTTTCCTTGATATTGAGTCGGACATGGTGTCCGACTTACAATCAAATCGAGTGAGCCGTAAACCGTCATGTAGTTTCACCCATTGTTGATTGCCTACTTTATTACAGAATTATGGCCCTTTGTTTGACTTAGAATTTAAGAGAGGATATTCATTACCTTCTGCGATATTTCTAGTTAACGAAATATTTACTCAAACACACAATTACCTCATACTGTATCTACTAACTGTTCGTAGTATGTTTTCTATTCTCAAATATTCATCATGTACTGTTTTTATAGCGTTTAATTGCAACATTTCTTATTGAACAATTGCAAATGTCTTTGTATGTCTCAAAATGTTGAGTGTAATACTATTTCAAAGGTTAATATAAAAATAATAATTGTTTTTCATGACAGTAATGTCTGAGAATGAACATCCATTAACTTCAAAATTGACCATCATTGTTTTGTGGTGTTTGTTTAAGGTTTGCTGGACATTTATGGCTTTGAAGCCTTCCAGAACAACAGTCTGGAGCAACTGTGTATAAACTACGCTAATGAGAAGTTACAACAGCACTATGTCCAACATTTCCTCAAAGATCTGCAGGTAAACAACCAGTCTATCAAACAATAATTACAAGTATACCAAACTATAAATACCAGTCTATACATTGCAGTTACCAGTCTACCAAACTATAGTCATCAGTCTATCATATTATAGTTACTAGTACCAGTCTATCAAACTATAGTCATCAGTCTATCATATTATAGTTACTAGTACCAGTCTGTCAAACTATAGTCATCAGTCTATCATATTATAGTTACTAGTACCAGTCTATCAAACAATAATTACAAGTATACCAAACTATAAATACCGGTCTATACATTGCAGTTACCAGTCTACCAAACTATAGTCATCAGTCTATCATATTATAGTTACTAGTACCAGTCTATCAAACAATAATCACAAGTATACCAAACTATAAATACCCGTCTATACATTGCAGTTACCAGTCTACCAAACTAAAGTCATCAGTCTATTACCAAACTATAGTCTATCATATTATAGTTACTAGTACCAGTCTACCAAACTATAGTCATCAGTCTATCATATTATAGTTACTAGTACCAGTCTACCAAACTAAAAAGACCTGTCAACCAAATGATAATTATAGTTGTCTAAAATTGTAAGTTCAAGTTATTTTCATTTAGACATTTTTCTTTCAAACCCATCTGATTGAATTGCATCAACTCAGCAAGAAATAATTCACATAACCTAACGGATGATAGATTGCCATTGATAAGAGATGAAATTGGACTTGTTAGTGGTTCTAATTGAATCTTTAAAATGAAATAAGGGGATGTATCCATTTTATTTGCAGAGAGAGTATGAAGATGAAAGAATAAACTGGCAGTTCTTGGCGTACACAGACAACCAGCCTTGTCTAGCCATACTCGAAGGACAGCCCAGTGTGTTTGGACTACTCAATGAGGTAAGGTTTGTCACCATCTGCATCTTCTTGTCTTTAACTTCTAAAGAGATTTAGATGGATTTTATATATACTTATGATGTTTAAATGGACTCACGGCAATTGTGATGCGTGTTATAAACACTTCTATGCTTCAAAACAAACGTCTACGAAATTGCCTTTTTATTTTTGTTGTTTTTAACCCGAAATTTCAAAACGATATCACGCTACTTTTGAGAAAACACAAATATCTCATTTAATATCATAATAATGTTTTCTCTTACGGTAAAATCACATTGTTCATTAATAAAGATGATTTTGCTATAATATTCACACATTTGTGGTTAGTGAGAATAAAACGTTAAACTGAAAATGCTAGAGTTATTTCCCTTCCTGTCAATCCAATATTCTGAAAATTTAACCACATTGCTTTAATATTGAACCTCTATTGGGTTTTACACTAACATATCATGGAAAGATTCTTTGCATTCAAAAGGTTTTGGGATGAAATTAAAGCAACATTGCAAACAGTCTATTAAATCATTTTAGAATTATTTTATCTTTAGAATTCTGTGATTCTTGATTTCAAGAAACTCATTCCTCAATGAGTGATACAAATATTCTTAATATGTTGCTCACAGCAATTAAAATGCTCATTATGTTCTGAAAACACATTGAGCTGCATTATAATAGCATGATGTGATGTCATTATAGCATGACATGATGTCATAATTATCTAGGGTGTGATGTCATAATATCAGAAAGTGATGTCATGATAGAAGCAACCAAAGGAAATTATGAATGAAGCATTCTGATTGGTTCACTGATAAAAATTGAACCAATGAAACCAGTTAATTGAAAGCTCATTGTATTCTCAGAACACACTGAGGTTTTACTGGACATTGAGTAGAGAGGTTCTTGAAACCCAGAAACACAAAATTCTAATGATAAAATAATTCTAAAATGAGTTAATAGACTGTTTGCAGTGTTTGCCTTTAAAAAAACAACATGTATTTCTGCTTTTTGGTGACATCTTTTGTATGTACCGGTAATATGAAAAAGTCTTTGTTTTTATGAAAAGTATAGATTGTATTTGTATTCTGTGTTCGTGAATAAAAATGAACAAATAAGTCCCCTTTCTCATGAAATACATATTGTATTTGTATGCCTCGCCACGAAAATGGAATGGGTATTAGCCAATAGTGTTTATACTCTTGTCCATTTTTACGAAAAAAGTTTTACACATCTAATTTTTTTGTAAAAAACATTTTTATGTGACTGACAGAACTAAAGTAGTGTATCAGTGTCCCATGCACATGTCCAGTTTAATTATATATAATTTTTTTTTATATATTTCATCAGAGATGATTCGAAAAAAAATAATAATGGAAGTGGAGAATAGGGGTGTTGGAAGGTTCCAATAGCACAGAGGTATCTGTAACGATTCTTGTGGAACCGCTAAATGTTTATCAGTGATTTGGATAGGCATGCTCCTTGCGCCAAAGTCGCAAAAAATTACAAATGGCCCATCGACACTGATCTGCTGTGCGCCATATGGCGCATGAATATAATTTGTTAATCAATCAATTACTAGCCGTCGCTGGGAAGGGGTTATTATATATTAATTGCTTTGATTCATCCCAGCGGAAACCCCATGGGGAGCATGTTTGCCTACTGTTATGATATCTGCACCTCGCCATTTTGTTTACAAATTAGACTGTACAGGGAATACACACGCCTTATCCAATGAGGTTGCGTATAGCTAAAAAAAATGGACCAATCGCAGCTGCCATTACAGTCAGACTAATGCAAGTTCAAAATATGGTTGACACTCGATTGAAAACGCGATCAAACTACAAGTTGATAATTAACCCGAGGTGATTATAAACGATACCAACTTATGATAAGTCGAGTTGCGTTTTTTTAAATTGTTTGATAAGACGGACCTTTAGGCACTCAAAACAAATTAATGCATGAAAAAAGTTTGTAATTGACGATATTTCTTCTGAATTTTTGGCTATATTTTCTGTCTGGAAATGTGCGGGGTCATAGTTTTTCGGATTGAGAAAAAACTTTTTTTCTAAGATATAATTGAATCTGTTTAACATCAGCAGATCTGTGCCTTGTTGTATTACAAATGGGGAAACAAAACACATTTGTTCATATAGGCCATATGAGAATAAGCATCTTGGAAGATGTGTAAGTTTGAGAAGCCTATTCACACCCTCCATAGATCTCCATACAAATTGATGGAAAAATGAATGAATAAAGAATTAAGATAAATGCGATAAATATTTGTATTAATTATTCTATCAATCCTTCTTTCTTCTGTAGTTACAGTACATGTGTGTAAAGAGTCCCTTTGAATAAAACTAATAAACACCTTTACTATGAAACAGCATACTTCAAGTGCATTTAGCTATAACTTAAATATATTTATCAAAAGGTTATAACCAATGGGGTGTATATATGAATTAGTAATTTAATAACAAGAAACGATTGTGCACCTAAAATATTGAGTCTCCCTCACTTCTCCCTGTTATCTGTCACTTTTCTCTATTTTCTTTGGAGAGAGAAGTCACTTCTTCCTAAAATCCAGGACTAGTTTGAACCCTGACTAGTGTTACGGCAATGTTGACATTAAAGTACCTAATTGATTTTACGTGTTTTTAGCTCAACTGATCAGAGATCAGCGGAGCTTATGCCGTGGTGCGGCGTCCGTCGTCCGTCCGTCCGTCCGTCCGTCTGTCTGTCTGTCTGTCCGTTAACTTTTATTTGTAGCGACTACTCCTCTGAAACTACTGGATGGATATTCATGAAACTTTACAGAAATGTTGCCCATGAAGTCTAGTTGATCCTAGCAAAAATTCATGTTGATGTGAAATCCAAGATGGCCGCCAAAGCTAAAAATAGAATTTTAAAATACAAGTTTGTAGCGACTACTTCTTGCAAACTATAAGTGATATTGATATGGGACTTTTTCTGAAATGATCAGCATGACATGATGTTGGTCCTTGTCAAAAATCGTTTTGATTCGACGTTAAACATGGTTGCCAGTGGCCATCTTTGTTTACATAGAGTTATATAGTAAAAACTTGTAGCGACTACTCCTCTGAAACTACTTGGCGGATTTTCATGAAACTTTACAGGAATGTTCCTCTTGATGTCTAGTTGATCCTAGAAAAATTTCAGGCTCGCCGGAAATTCAAGATGGCCGCCACAGCTAAAAATAGATTTAAAATAAATAAGTTTGTAGCGACTACTTCTTGAAAACTATAAGAGATATTGATATGGGACTTTTTCTAAAATGATCAGCATGACATGTTGTTGGTCCTTGTCGAAAATCGTTTTGATTCAACGTTAAACATGGCTGCCAGCGGCCATCTTTGTTTACATAGAGTTATATAATGCAAACTTGTAGCGACTACTCCTCTGAAACTACTTGACGGATTTTCATGAAACTTCACAGGAATGTTGCACTTGATGTCTAATTGATCCTAGCAAAATTTCAGGTAGGCCGGAAATTCAAGATGGCCGCCACTGCTAAAAAGAGATTTTTAAAAAATAAGTTTGTAGCGACTACTTCTTGAAAACTATAAGAGATATTGATATGGGACTTTTTCTAAAATGATCCGCATGACATGATGGTTATATGAGTCGAACATTATTTTGATTCGACATTAAACATGGCTGCCAGTGGCCATCTTTGTTTACATACAGTTATATAATGAAAACTTGTAGCAACTACTCCTATGAATCTACTTGATGGATTTTCATAAAACTTCACGGGAATGTTGACCTAGCTATCAAAAATCTATCAGTAGAGCTTCAAGGTCATTGACCTCTTGTTATTTATTTCTTAGATGGACGTCTGAATGACACATTTGAACATGGTCCATTAGAACCGCAAATGGCCCATTGAAACTCTAGCATATGGGGCCATTGGCCCATATAGCTTATTGGCTATCCTAGTCAGTGGTTTATTGGTGTAATCAGTAAGCGTATATTACAGGACGTACAACTGAACAGGAAGACAGACACCCTGCAGCTGTGTGAGAGGATATTACAACTGTCGCAGAGTGCCCTGCAGTATATCAAGAAGCCCAAGACGTTCATGAAGTCGCCCGGGTTTACCATACGCCACTACGCCGGGGACGTCACATACTCCGGGGAGGGACTGACTGTTAAAAATAAAGATAACATTCCACAGGTAGAGATGATCTGTGTAAATGAAGTTTATTTTAAGTCTGTCTTTAATGGCAGAATATGCTTATTAAAGCTTAAAATTAAACAGGTAGCAAAGTTGTTAGATGTCTTATAACTAGGGGACTACTCAATCAAATCAAAAAAATAAACCTTTACTTTGCAAACTATGCCAAATAAATAATTTATATTTCAGATCATGAAAACGCACAAGAACTAATGCACTGTAAGCTTTTCCCCACAAATACTGTGGTTACGAATAGCACCAATAGGTTGAAGGCCAATGAGTTGTTTTACAGTACAAAACCATTAAAATCGTATATATATTAAACTAGTTAGCATACCAAAATAAGGAAAAAACATTTCAGCATCATTGGCTTCAGTGAAAGCTTAGGAAAATCGGGGGGAAATAATACAAATATGGAGGGTATTTTATCCACTTAAATGAGACTTAAAGTGTAGATCGTCTCCGCTATGGGTTAGAATAGATATATTCTGGCTTTAAAGGTATTATTGTTTGGGGTGCTTGTTTCGACCAAACTTTTTTTTTTACTATTTGAATAACACTCAACTAGAATCTAAATAAGCTTTATATCAGTGAAACAGGCATTTTTAGTGGTAAATAAGAACACACATTACTTTTCAAAATTGGTTGAGAAATAAAAAATTCCCGTGTGAAAATTGTTTTTGATAATGGCATTTCAATGCAAAATTCTGCTGCATCATTTTTTATTTATTTTTTTAAAAATTCCAGTTTTTTTATCAAAAAATGTTTTAAATGTGTTGGATAAATGTAAATTAAGACACTCTGAAAATTTTATAGCAAAATATTAAGGTAAACTGGGAAATTTGAGATTTCTTAATTTTCTGCTGTTGCAGCATCAAGTAATTTAAATGAAATATTTATTTCTCAACAGATTTTCACAACTAAGGTATTTTTATTTAACATTAAAATTGCCAGTTCGAAAGATACATAATTTATATATGTTATATTAAAATTGCTCATGTTAATGCTGAAAAATCTTTGGCTGAAACAAGCGCCCCAAATAATAGACGTGTTACATACCAAGCAGCCATACCAAAGATTGTTTTATTGGGAAATAGCTTAATGTCTGTTTTAAATTGTTTATAAAATAATACAGTGAACTGGAATTGATAATCCAACTTTCATTTCAGGAATTGATCGGCATGTTAAAGAACAGCAGCAATGTGTTTGTATCCGAGTTGTTTGAGGGTTACCATGGTGATGAGAGTACCGGATGTAGGAGGAAGACGGTCTTGGGAAAGTTCAAGGTCATTCAACTGAGCTATACAAACTGTACAATTATATAATCCCCAATGATTGCATACGATGACATTCACCTATAAAGACCAGTACCATGTCATTGTAGTAGGCTGATGATTCTCACGAACAACCAGTTTTATATTAAAGGGACACACAGCAATTTTGAAGAATAAGCAAGCATTTAAAGTAGCACTTAGTGTTTCATTCTAGTATTTTGAAACTGATTGCATGTATAAATTAAGGGATATGTCATTAAAACATACCCAATACCCCAGGAAGGCAATTTAATAAACATCTATGGGTACCAAAATTTAGTTCTTTAAACTCAATTTTGCATCTATTGGTGTGCGTTCAGTTTCAAAAGTGCCTTCCTGGAGTCCCATGTATGTTTCTAAATAAATGGTAATTTTGAGTTTTCAAATTTTCTGCACTATTCTACCATATGTTCAAATATTGTTGCAAGTGAAACAACAATTTGTAATATGAAAAAAACAATTTCCTTTAAACTATTCAAATAATTATTAATAATGATTTGTGAATATGCAAGTTATGATCAACAACTCACTATTGTTCAGGGCGTATGTTTCAGTCAAAGGTTTTTATGCAGTGGCATGAACAATTTAAATAATATGTACATACATTATGTATCATTAGAGCTGGTATTTTTAGTGGTAAATAAAAATACCTGAGTTTTGAAAATCGGTTGAGAAATGAATATTGTTGAGAAATGAATATTTTACAGCCCAAATGTTTTTTTGATGGGGCTTTTCCCATGTAAATTTCTTGTTGGTAAGCAGAAAATTAAAAAAATTAAAATAATTTCAGTTATCCTTCATATTTCGCTATAACTTTCCGGGTGTCTTTATTTACCAATATCCAACAATTTATTAACTTTTTTTTTTTCAAATTTTTCATGCAGCAGAATTTTGCATTGAAAATGCCCCATCAAAAACATCTTTCGCTCATGAAATTTTATTTCTCAACCGATTTTGAAAAGTAAGGTATTTTTCTTTACCACTAAAAAAGTCTGTTTCATTGATATACAACTTATTTAGGTACTAGGTAGATGCATTTTGCCTGAAAAGTCAAAAAAAAACTTTGGCTGAAACAAGCGCCCCAAACAATAAACCGGATGCTTCGAGTTAATTGTGAGAGTCTAAATTTCTGTGGTAGAAAAGATGTCCCAAATAAAAACTGTTCTGTGTCAAATAATATGTACTTCTCACCTTGCTTGTTATTGGACAGTAAAAACAGGAGTGCCTAGTTACCACTTCGTCCATCCTTCCGCCTTTCATATTCTTGTCTGGAGCATTATGTGAAAACTTCTAATGGGACTGGAATGAAAGAGGGCAATGAGGGGAAGTGCAGAGTGCAAACTTTATCTTCACATTCAAATTAGAGTTATTGCCCTTTATTTTGTCTAAAAGTTTGACATGCTTGTTACGCCTTTAACATTATGTCTGTTTCTACAGATGTCCCTAGACACCCTAATGTCATCACTCCGTACCTCAGATGTTCACTACATCCGCTGTATCAAGCCCAGCACCTCCGGACTGTCGGGAGTGTTTGACAGACCGTACGTCATGTCTCAGCTGGTTGCCAACGGTATCATAGAAACCGTCAAGATCAGTTGCCACGGTTACCCAGTCAGGTAAGTTGTATCTCAGTTCAAACTATTGTGTAACTATGTATTACTGTTTTAAAGCTACACAAAATGGCAATCCTGAAGTATTTATATAGAGAATATTATTAGGCGAGGTTTAGAAAACGAAGAATGGCGAGGCTCTGCCGAGCTATTCTTCGTTTTCGTGCCGAGCCTAATAAACTTGATAGTAAAAGGCACTGACATAATATTCTATTTATCATGTAGATTATCCATTTTTCTGTATGTACTATTATTACCTATTTCTCAGAATGTTACGCTTATCGAAGACGCCGCCATGTTGTTTTTTTGTTTGTTTTATGACGTCTGGCAACGTTACGTGCATGACGTCACATAACGTTACGTACAATAAAAGCCGGGAGATTCCGCATTGATTTGCTTTATTGGCCAGTGCATATTAAAGCAAAATTTATTAGGTCTCCCCTTTATTTGGCAGAAAAGTGCATATCTGCATGATAAAAAGCATTAAAATTAGCACCTTGATATATGAATTCAGCATCATTTTGAGTTTAATTAAATAAAACTTAACTTGGAAATTCAACAACTTTTTTCATTAATCACTTAAACAGGATGGCTTATTCGAGTTTCCTACATCGCTATGGCCTGATCATACGTAATGCGCCATCTCCACCGCCATCCGATACAGAGCCCGTTGCTGCCCCTGATTTTGACACGCTGTATGATCCCCTGGACGCCATCTACAGGAGACAGCTCGACTTAATGTCAGTTGACTCTCCACGCAGATCCAACACCCCCAGGAACAGATTGCGAAGAAGAGCAGGTAAAGAGAGAAAACAAGTTTCTCTGGTGATGATAATCTCCCTTTATAAAACAAAAGCTGTGTTACCCTGACAAAGTCAGTGAGACACGTAATGCATAATCACACTTATATACCAATTTATAAATTTCCGGGAAGAAGTAATAGTAGAAAGTAGTAAAGGGAGATAATAGTGTGGGCATATAGTGTTACCCTTGTACAACCATCCGTCCAGCCGTCCATACGAAAAAGTGTCAAGATGTGTTCAAGTCCATTGTATGTGAATGACAGCACTAAAGCGGGGCATATATGTCTCATGGACACATTTTCTAGTTACCTAAGTGTTTATAACAAAATATTCTTGACAGTCTACCTTCATGCACTATTTCAGGCATGTCTAGTGGCGACCACACAAGACGGTGCAGTGCTGCCGTACTGAAGTTACAGTTTGGACATTGTCAAGGTCTCACACAACAGTTTGGTAAAACTAAACTCTTCCTGCATCAGTACCAGGTAAGAAGACTTCAAGAGAACTTGAAAATTTGTTTGTGGCAAATTCCTATTGAAGAGTCCCAAAATCAAAAACAATTCAGCTATTATTAAAAAAAAAATCAAAAGAAAGATGTTTTTACCTTCCACAAAGAATTCCTGTTCCTTTACTTTATAGTTCATGTAGTTAAACTTAGATTGGGCCAGCAAATTCTGAAAACCTTTGCTTGTACAAGCACCACAAACACAAATACTCCCCATACAAAAGGCTGCTAGCACGTCAGCTACAGCAGTCTGTACGATACAGCATATTTCATTCAAGTCGCATGTTTATGCTGCCATTTAATTTTATTTATTTTTCTATTTTCTAATGTCAAATGTTTAGGATCAATCAGCCTTTAAAAAAAACGAGGTCTGACGCGAAACCGGAACCAGACAAATAGTTGTATTTGGCCTTATGGTTTATAAAGGCATCTCTCGATCACTTTTGTACTGACAGGTGGACAGTTTGGAAACTACGAGACTACAAATCCTGTGTGGGAAGGCCTCACTGATACAGCGGGCTTGGAAGAGGTATAAACAACGATGTGAACGCAAGAAGAAGCAGTTACTCGAGAAAGCCGCATCAAAGATTCAGGCCTCCTGGAAGATGTATGTCAAGCAAAAACGTCTCAGGGCAGTGATACTGCTTCAGAAATGTGAGTAAAATGGTCAATTTAATTAATTTAAATTTAAATAAAATTAATTTAATTTGAACATATTTTTTTACATCGACTGCAAATTTAGTTCTTGCAAACTATATTAATCACTCTCGATGGCTTCAAGGGTAGAATCAATACTTAGCTATGTGGATTAATTGTCTTGCTCAAGGATAATAACAAATTGAATGTTGTTTAACAAATCATCGTAACAGCATAGGTTATTTAAAGCCACACCAGAGAGAGGGGAAGGATACATGAACCTGTCCTACGCTTACTAACAAATTGATTCCTATTGTTCTTTTACCTAATAACCTGCTCTGAAAATAGACTCCAATACATAGGACTGACTTGTTTACACCCTCATCCAACAGTGAGTGTCAGGAAAAGTGTGTTGCCCAAGAACTAGATATCTATTTCGGAGATCAAAATGTTTGCTTTATGATTTTTCCATCTTTTGAGTGTACACGTTTTTGCTTATTATTGTATTATATTACTTCCCTGCATTTGTGATTGTCATCTTCTCAGACTGGGGACTCAGTGAAAATGTCATCAAGATCGTGGACAATTTTGGGAATTTGAATTTGTATGTTAAGCCAGAATTCTCATATCCTTTCTAAAATGTTTATCATTATTCAATAAAAGCATACAAAATTCTTTAAGAATTTGTGAATATTTTTGGGGTATTGCTGTATGTTTAATTGTTACTTTTCACCATTTACAGCATTCCGTATGCATTCCGCAAGATTGCAATTCAAGAAAATGCTACAAAAAGCGAAAGAAGACAAGAAAAGCAAAAACAAATCTTGGAAGCCTATTATGGATAGAAAGCGCACCTCATCCGGTACACAAAGCTCCCGACCTTCATCCAGGTCAAGCAGAGCGTCCAGTACAAGCCAAGGTCAAAGATCCGAGTCTGAATGTAGTAGCTTGTCAGAAATGTCAGAAAACGGTAGTTTTACGGAGAATTTCCTACAGAATGACGACAGTCATATGACAAAAGATTTTATAACTAGTACACCATATTCAGAGAAAACACAGTCACGAAACCTAGGTTCAGAATCAGACGTGTGTATCGGACTTAATGCTATGGAAAATGAACCGAGCAAAGAACCTGTGAAAAAAATGATAAAAGGGAGGCCCAATTTCTCTGTTTTGAACTCTGACAAATCTACAAAAGGCAATAAATTAAAACGTGCCACTATTGCGAAAAAACAACCTTTTGCAGCCTTAGAGAACAGGATGGTGTGCGGTCAAGGTGACGCAGGGGTTCCACCTATCAAGAAACAGCGTACAGTAGATGGGTGTATAACAACTCTGGCAGACCTGGCTGTTGGAGATGGGATAGTGTCTAGGAGACGGCTACCGAAGGTAAGATATCTACATATATTCACTGGCTTTAATGGGAGAATTTAACGTTGTTCGACGGCTCAACACATTAAAGGTTATTTTGAGTCACCCTAAAGAAGGAAGGATACAAAGAAATCTGGGAACCTATAGTTCTTTAACGTGCTCCTAGGATAAACTCCAATACATGGGACCGCTTGGTTTATTACCCATCATTTCTCCAGTGTATTCTAAACTTCTTGAGCAAGGAACTTTTCCTTAGCATTGAAGCATTTTATGGTTTACAGATTTTGAAAAAACATTATTAAATATGTCAATGCAACATATTTTAGCTCGACTTTTCAGAAGGAAAAAATGCTATTGTCATCACTTGATCGTCGTTGTCGTCTGTGTCCCCTGGTTAAAGTTTGTATGTAAGCTTGTATCTCCCAAACCATTTTACACAATGTATTGAAACTTCACACGTACTCAGCATCATTAGATGACACCATAGAGTTAGGTGATATAATTCTTACTTTTATTTTGACAGAATTATGGCCCCTTTTATACTTAGGCCAAATAAAACTATACCTGAGTTTACTGTAACCCGACCCGCTGAAAACACCCCCGACTCCTTTTTAGCTCTACTGGCCGAAGGCCAGCAGAGCTTATGGGATGCCGAGTTGTCCGTCGTCCGTCCGTTGTTAACTTTTGTCTCGTTAAGACGATAGGGCCTTCATTTTTCATCCAATCTTTACCAAACTTTAATAGGTTGTTAATATAAATGAAAGCTCGGATGAGTTTGAAAACCAGCCAGATCGGCCAAGTAACAGCGGAGTTATGGCCCTTGATTTAGTTAAAAATGCTATATTGCTATATTTTGCCTCGTTAAGACGATAGGGCCTTCATTATTCAACCTATCTGTACCAAACTTTACCACATTGTTAATATCAATGAAAGCTCGGACAAGTTCGAAAACCAGCCAGATCGGACCAGTAACACCAGAGTTATGGCCCTTGATTTAGTTAAAAATGCTATATTTTGCCTCGTTAAGATGATAGAGGCTTCATTGTTCATCCGATCTTTATTAAACTTTATCAGATTGTTAATGTCATTGAAAGATCGAACAAGTTCGAAAACCAACCATATCGGACCAGTAACAGTGGAGTTGTGGCCCTTGATTTAGTTAAAAATGCTATATTTTGCCTAGTTAAGACGATAGGGGCTTCATTGTTCATCTGATCTTTACCAAACTTTATCAGATTGTTAATATCAATGAAAGCTCGAGCAAGTTCGAAAACTAGCCATATCGGACCAGTAACAGCGGAGTTATGGCCCTTGATTTAGTTAAAAATGCTATAGTTTGCCTCATTAAGACGATTGGGCTTCATTGTTCATCCGATCTTTACCAAACTTTATCAGATTGTTAATATCAATGAAAGCTCGGACAAGTTTGAAAACTAAACATATCGGACCAGTAACAACTTAGTTATGGCCCTTGATTTAGTTCAAAACGCTATATTTTGCCTCGTTAAGACGAGAGGGCCTTCATTTTTCATCCGATCGTTACCAATATATATATATATATATATTTTTTTTTTTTTTTTTTTTATTTTTTTTTTTTAATTATTTTAATTTTTTCTTTTAATTTTTTTTAATTAATATTTTTTTTAGCTCTATGTTGGACCAGTCGGACCAGTAACAGAGGAGTTATGGCTCTTGATTTAGTTAAAAATGCTCTATTTTGCCTCGTTAAAGGTAGGGTCTTCATTTTCATCTGATCTTTACTGAACTTTAACAGATTCTTTAGTTATGGCCCTTGATTTAGTTCAAAAGCTGTTTTTTCCCGAAACTTCCAAAAAAACGTTAATGGCAGTCACTCGCTTCATTGATGTTATAAGAGCCATGTTAGCCAGTAGAGCGTCCACAGGCCCTCTTGGGCCTCTTGTTTTTTTTTTTTTTAAATAATTATTTTCACGCGATCAAGGCCGACTCATGTGCTCATTGTCCTGCTGTTGGAACTGACCCTCGGTTTTACCCCTTTGCAATAATTGCAAGTGATTGGGAAAAGAGCCAGTTGTTGCCATGCCTTTTGGGAAACAATAACACATACACAATTTCATTTGTTATCTATTGTAATTTTTAAAATACCACCATTCATCAAAGCTCATCGCCACCTTAAATTAACTTCGCCAAAAAATAAAATAAAAAAATAAAATAAAATGCCTACCTACCTACCCGATTTTTTTCAGCAATGTTACAGTAAACACAGGTATAATTTTATTTGGCCTTAGAAAACTTGATTAAAGTTCGTATGTAAGCTTCGTTAAAGTTTGTAAGTTTGTATCTTTCAAACCACTTTACACAATGGATTGAAACTTCACACATGTATTCAGCATCAATAGATGACACCACAGAGTCAGGTGACGTAACTCCTGCTTTTGTTTTGACAGAATTATGGCCTCTTTCATACTTAGAAAACTTGGTTAAAGTTTGTATGCAAGCTTGTATCTCGCAAAGAACTTAACATAATAGATCAAAACTTCACACATGCATTGGGTATCATAACACAACACCACAGAGCCAGGTTCTATAACTCTTGCATCTATTTAAACAAAATTATGGCCCCTTTTATACTTTATGAAATTTGGTTAAAGTTTGTATGTAAATTTGTATCTCGCAAAGTTCTTTACATAATGGATTAAAAACTTCACACATGCATTCAGCATCATTAGACAACAGCACAGAGCCAGGTTCTATAACTCTTGCTTTTATTTTAACAAAAGTATGGCCTCTTTTATGCTTTGAAAATTTGGTTAAAGTTTGTATGTAAGCTCCAAAAGTACTTTACATAATGGATTGAAACTTCACACATGTATTTGGCATCTTCTATAGCCCATGTTTTTATTATAACAAAATTGTGGCCCCCTTTATACTTAGAAGTTTTGGTTAAAGCTTGTATGGATGGAATATTGATGGAAACCTTGTATACCATGTTTACAAATATTTCACCAAAGTCGAGCGTCTGCACCATTGGCGGTGCTCTTCTTTGTTTTGTTTTTGCACTGTTAATCTTATTTTGATGTAACATTTATTTTTTGACGCTGGGGAAGAGCATAGCAGTCATTTGAGTTATCAGTTTTATTGTAGGTAGAACTTCTTTCAACAATATCATTTTGTGAATAAGTGGATATTATAATCCATATATTTTTTACAACCCAAGAGTATGCTTTTTATGCGCGTGTAGGGTCGTATTATGTTGTGGCATTGTCCGTCTGTCTGTTAACTTTCACCTGACAACTGATTGTGGCTAATAACTTCCGAAATATCAACAATTTCAACAATGAAACTTTGTTAACATCTTCAGCATGATCCAATGAGTACATCTGATAAAGGCCCGTAACTCTCTGGATCATATTTTTTTATACATGTATAATTTCCCTTTGAAAAAAGGTTTTACCAACCTTGCCAACGACTGGTGTATATACCGTGTTTGTCGATGCTCTTTTGTAACTTTGTTTAATACGATCAGGATTATGACTTTAAGATAATTTCCACATTATGAATTTTCAACAAAATAGTGAACTACAAGTTGGCATGTAGTTCTTTTTTTTTCTATAAAAGGTAAAATAATCTGCCTTCATTTTCTATAAAAAGTAAAATCATCATGTCAGATGTTATGTGATTAATTACACAATGTTTGGCTGGATACTGTATGTTATGTGACTAATTATGCAATGTTTGGCTAGATACTGTATGTTATGTGACTAATTATGCAATTTTTGGCTAGATACTGTATGTTATGTGACTAATTATGCAATGTTTGGCTAGATACTGCATGTTATGTGACTAATTATGCAATGTTTGGCTGGATACTGCATGTTATGTGACTAATTATGCAATGTTTGGCTAGATACTGTATGTTATGTGACTAATTACACAATCTTTGGCTGGATACTGCATGTTATGTGACTCATTACGCAATGTTTGGCTGGATATTGCATGTTATGTGACTAATTACGCAATGTTTGGCTGGATACTGCATGTTATGTGACTAATTATGCAATGTTTGGCTGGATACTGCATGTTATGTGACTAATTACGCAATGTTTGGCTGGATACTGCATGTTATGTGACTAATTATGCAATGTTTGGCTGGATACTGCATGTTATGTGACTAATTACGCAATGTTTGACTGGATACTGCATGTTATGTGACTAATTATGCAATGTTTGGCTAGATACTGTATGTTATGTGACTAATTACACAATGTTTGGCTGGATACTGCATGTTATGTGACTCATTACGCTATGTTTGGCTGGATACTGCATGTTATGTGACTAATTACGCAATGTTTGGCTGGATACTGCATGTTATGTGACTAATTATGCAATGTTTGGCTGGATACTGCATGTTATGTGACTCATTACGCAATGTTTGGCTGGATACTGCATGTTATGTGACTCATTACGCAATGTTTGGCTGGATACTGTATGTTATGTGACTCATTACGCAATGTTTGGCCGGATACTGCATGTTATGTGACTAATTATGCAATGTTTGGCTAGATACTGTATGTTATGTGACTAATTACGCAATGTTTGGCTGGATACTGTATGTTGTGTGACTAATTACGCAATGTTTGGCCAGATACTGCATGTTATGTGACTAATTATGCAATGTTTGGCTGGATACTGCATGTTATGTGACTAATTACGCAATGTTTGGCCGGATACTGTATGTTATGTGACTCATTACGCAATGTTTGGCCGGATACTGCATGTTATGTGACTCATTATGCAATGTTTGGCTAGATACTGTATGTCATGTGACTAATTACGCAATGTTTGGCCGGATACTGCATGTTATGTGACTCATTACGCAATGTTTGGCCGGATACTGCATGTTATGTGACTAATTATGCAATGTTTGGCTAGATACTGTATGTTATGTGACTAATTACGCAATGTTTGGCTGGATACTGCATGTTATGTGACTCATTACGCAATGTTTGGCTGGATACTGTATGTTGTGTGACTAATTACGCAATGTTTGGCCGGATACTGCATGTTATGTGACTAATTACACAATGTTTGGCTAGATACTGTATGTTATGTGACTAATTACGCAATGTTTGGCCGGATGCTGCATGTTATATGACTAATTACGTAATGTTTGGCTAGATACTGCATGTTATGTGACTAAATATGCACTGTTTGGCTGGATACTGCATGTTATGTGACTAATTACGCAATGTTTGGCTGGATACTGCATGTTATGTGACTAGTTATGCAATGTTTGGCCGGATACTGCATGTTATGTGACTAATTATGCAATGTTTGGCTAGATACTGGATGTTATGTGACTAATTACACAATGTTTGGCTGGATACTGCATGTTATGTGACTAATTATGCAATGTGTGGCTGGATACTGCATGTTATGTGACTAATTATGCAATGTTTGGCTGGATACTGCATGTTATGTGACTAATTATGCAATGTTTGGCTGGATACTGCATGTTATGTGACTCATTACTCAATGTTTGGCTGGATACTGCATGTTATGTGACTCATTACGCAATGTTTGGCTAGATACTGTACGTTATGTGACTCATTACGCAATGTTTGGTTGGATACTGCATGTTATGTGACTCATTACGCAATGTTTGGCTGGATACTGCATGTTTTGTGATTAATTACGCAATGTTTGGCTGGATACTGTATGTTATGTGACTCATTACGCAATATTTGGCTGGATACTGCATGTTATGTGACTAATTATGCAATGTTTGGCCGGATACTGCATGTTATGTGACTAATTACGCAATGTTTGGCTGGATACTGCATGTTATGTGACTAATTACGCAATGTTTGGCTGGATACTGCATGTTATGTGACTCATTACGCAATGTTTGGCTAGATACTGTACGTTATGTGACTCATTACGCAATGTTTGGTTGGATACTGCATGTTATGTGACTCATTACGCAATGTTTGGCTGGATACTGCATGTTATGTGATTAATTACGCAATGTTTGGCTGGATACTGTATGTTATGTGACTCATTACGCAATATTTGGCTGGATACTGCATGTTATGTGACTAATTATGCAATCTTTGGCTGGATACTGCATGTTATGTGACTAATTACGCAATGTTTGGCTGGATACTGCATGTTATGTGACTCATTTCGCAATCTTTGGCTGGATACTGCATGTTATGTGACTAATTTCGCAATCTTTGGCTGGATACTGCATGTTATGTGACTAATTACGCAATGTTTGGCTGGATACTGCATGTTATGTGACTCATTTCGCAATCTTTGGCTGGATACTGCATGTTATGTGACTAATTTCGCAATCTTTGGCTGGATACTGCATGTTATGTGACTAATTACGCAATGTTTGGCTGGATACTGCATGTTATATGACTCATTTCGCAATCTTTGGCTGGATACTGCATGTTATGTTACTCATTACGCAATGTTTGGCTGGATACTGTATGATAATTATGTACCATTTTAAAGGGACTTATTAAAACTGTATATATTTTACAATAGGTCCCTATCCGGTTTCACACAAGACCAAGCGTGCTGAAGAATGCTCATATTGGTCACCAGACGGAGCTGACATGTGGTCTCCTAGATTGCTTACCTGAGAACCAATCTAAATCAAGTAACCAGGTTGAGAAAGGAAGTGGTTCTCTGGACAGCTAAATTATAATATAACAACCAATCATTATCGAGTAGTTTGAATATTTTAACCAATGATTGAATCTGGTTGAATTTATCCACTTTAAGAAGTTAATGGGTCGAAAGAGCCAGCAAGAAATAACTTGTTACATTCCAATCGGAGACTTTATGTAATGCAAGTATTACATTATTACATTTTTAGTGGAAAAGGAAAATCTTTTAGAGTCTGCTTATGCAGACCTGAGTTTTTACCCATGTCGTTTGTTACTTCATCCTAATTTTATAAGAACCATGTTAACCGGAAGAGCGTTTGCAGGCCTTTGTTGGCATCTTGTTTTTATCTTACAGTTTAAAATTTTATGAATGTTGACGTGCTGTTGGCAGTTTAAAGGGACACACAGCAATCTTGATTTGAGAAAAAAAAAACGTGGCACAGTGCTAATTTTTCTTATTACTCAGTTTGAATATTAGTACTCAGTTTAAATATTTACAAATCATATTAAATAATTTCTTGTAAATTAGATCAAAACAAACACAAACTCTGTTAGTATATATTAATAGGCCATTATAATGCATCAATAATTTAGTTAGATAACAAAGAAAAACACACAAGGTTAATTTTATTGTTTCCTAATATTTAAATATTTAGAATGCAGCTTCAAAGCAAAACTTGACCTTGATTAAACATAAATTTCCAAGCTCAGTCAATTCCAAAATTGCTGAGTGTCCCTTTAAGGTTATGTTTTATATTATTGTTATATTAAAGTAATATCTGCTTGTTAAGTACTTTGCTATTTAAATGTTTAAAAAAAACAAATAAACTACCCAAGTTATACAACTGTTGCTGTGTTATGATGCATCCCAATATGAATTAACCCTTAACCTGCTACATAATATATATAATGGACTGTTCTTTCTTCGAATTAAGACCATTCCATTATGTGACAAAGGGGTATTTTGATGAAAATTATTGTTAACACAGATCAGCCTGCGAGTAACGGACATTGTAAACCCTGATCTGGGTTTACAATGGACGCAAAGGCTATCATATTTGTGCTTAGCGGTTAACCGTGAAATCATGAATGAGGTTTTGGGTATCAGTAGACCAATACTGTGCAGTGCTTTTTTCTACATTTTGGGAACATAACCCATACCCTCAAAATAGGGAATTTCAGCGCAATTTTTCATAAAATTGGGAAACAAAACAGTCAAAAAAGGAGTATGATAATGGACCTTTGGAAACGGCCGAGCACGACACATATGAAATATTGCAGTCTCGGTTTGATTGAGACTGTTCATGAGCGGTAGTGAAATATGCTAGCTACCGCTCACGCCCTCTAGCCCCGGGTTGAGCAGAACTCAATATTCATAAAAATCAACAGTACAGAATTGTAACTATCCCGAAGATGGCAAGCATAATTATGGCGGTGGATATAGCAATATTTGTGTCTTTATTTCATCCCCTATATCCAGCGGCGTATGGTCCCAGGATCTAATAAAATTGTATGCCCCGAAGAGCGAAGTAAACAAAAAGGAATTTAGTTGGGAGCAGCGGTTATGAAGCCTGCGTATCACAAGTAACAGCCAAAAGACTAAATTAAAAAGCAGACAACATATCCTATGAGTTGTTAAACAATACCCAGAGCCTTTTATCGGCCAGAGTAGTGGAAACACTGAATCGAAAATTAAGTAAGAAAACAAAAGAAATTAAAAATGTACCACCGATCACAATATATAAGTATCGGGCTCAGCGATCTCCAAAGATCGAATGAATAAAAGTACTGATTGCAAGCGCGGGGAGACGTTTTACTACCCTTTCATACTGTTTACAGTACAACAAGATCAACAGAGGCATTTAAAAGCATTTCATATTCAATACTTGTCACATTTTTGCTACTTTTCAGTGTTCTTTCTTTTTCTTCTCAAAATTGGGGGAAAAAAAATGTTTTGTCATTGGGAATATGACCCAATAACGGCTATAAAAACAGCCAAAATAGCCTTGCTGTGTACTGGGAACCAGTCTACTGGTTCCTCAAGAATGTACCGGGTTGACCTGGAAATCGATTACCTAGGCAGGGCTACTGGACTAAAGTTTCGGTACTGGTAGCCCAATATTGTGGAAATCGATTACCTAGGCAGGGTTACTGAACTTAATATAAATATATTTTGTGAAAGAAATATACAGGAAAGACTGTTAATGATCTTTTTGAAGCGAAACACTGGATAAAAAAGTTTATAATACTAGTATTATGAAATATCATTAAAGGGGGTGTAGTCATACAGCCAAACAGTCTTTATTATTGAGAGTTCTGATATGGATAGATATCCATTAAAGCAACGAAAAACACTGAAAACGAATGCAAAATCCTTTACTGGTTGTATAATTATTTTTACATTTTAGTATGCTTATTTTCAGAGTTGTTGTTTTCCTTTACTGGTTGTATAATTATTTTTACATTTTAGTATGCTTATTTTCAGAGTTGTTTTTTTCCTCCCTATCAATCAGTTAATTATCATATTTCTCAAAATGGCAGCTCTAAAGAACGTTTAAATGATCATATCTTCTTTGTTATCATCTGATTTTGATAATTCACCCTTTTCCAAATTTGTTAGTATTTTCAATAATAAATATGCTTGGCTGTATGCATTCATTCCCTTTTATACCCCATCTTTAACTCATACTATGTATAAATAAACCTTACTCTAGTTTGGGACAATCATTTATGACAATTTCTTTTTGGAATTATTACTGGCACAATTTAAAAGATGTGTATTAAGAGAGTAAAAAAATGAACACTTTAATCCGTTTTCTGTTTAATGCATTTGACAGAATCCTGTAATCCGATTGGTTGACGATAAAAAAATTGTGACTATGAAATAGTGAATTACCCGTCATAAATCAAGTCATGTGACATTAAAACCATAAAAATAGTAACGTAATTTGGTTTCATTTCAATCCGTTTGCTAGTATTAAACTGTCAAAAACAATGAAATGCATTAGAAACGGGTTAACCAGTATGGAAGTGTTAACTTTTGCGACAGTACAGAAGTTGTTCAACGGTCGTAAATGGTGTTTCACAGCGACGCATTAAACAAAATTTATGACCATTAACTGACTGATATATACCGTCACAAGATTCAATATTTCAATACAGTTAACCCTATATTAATATAAATTGAAGAGCTATTATCACCAGCTATTATCACCATCTGAGCATATCGGCATCAGCTGCCATACGGCTATACGGCAACAGAAATTGTTTGGTTACGTTTTTTCTGTAAGACGAGCAATAAATAAGTTAATCCAAGCCTTCTCTGACCTTACCAGCCCTTTTTACGATTTTGATATTTCATCTGGCTATACAGCCACAAAAAAAATGAAAAAGGCTTTTAGGGTAAGAGAAGACTCGGATTATAAACATACGTGAAGGCTAACAGTTATGCTATGCACAATTTCTAAGACACTATTTGACAGTCTTCCGACTTCATGCATGGAAATCACTTTTGATGGGAAATACTCACCGGTTTTAGACGTGACCTTCTTATTGGACATCTGGTCGACAGTTATGTTAAGCTGGGTAAACATGGCTGAGAGGAACCACGGAACCCCTGCTAGTCAGCTGGGCGAACATATTCCCTGACCGGTTTTGTTGAGTATATATGAACTGTTCAGAGGGTATTCGTTGCTTATGAAGAAGCAGTAAGAAATGGGTGAACGTGTGTGTGTGTGTGTGTCGGTCTACGGTTTAACTTCCCTCCTATTGTGCCCATCGTCTTATCGGGTCATCGGGTGATGACCCGATAAGACGATGGGCACAATAGAGTCTAGCCAGTGCAATTAGTGAATGTAATTTCGTCTCTCCTTATATACACCCAGGTAGCCGGTTTGTCCTGGTAGTTGTGTTACGCTAACTTCCCACAAGGAGAGGAACTTTATAAGTTTTTTTACTTTCATTCTAATCCTATTAATTGTGTATTGTAATATATATGTTGTAAAAATGCTGAAATAAAATATCATCATCATCAGTTTAGACCAAGCTCACTTCCTAAGACTCTTTTAGGATAAAGTCTTCAAACTTCTTATCTAGAAACACTAATTAGTAATGCACATGGACCGCCAAAACCATCAACATAGAATTATGTTCCAGAATGCTGTATTTGTCGAATGATTTAACAACATTGCAATCCATTCAACCATATTGTTAAATCATTCCACAGCTGCATTCTAGAAAATATTTATATTTTGATGGTTTTGGCGTTCCATACCTCCAGAACGTATTTATTTTACATTGATTATAAGGAAAGCTCTCTGAACTTATTTTAATCACTCTAGATGTCTTCCTGGGTAGAACCAATACTAAGCAAATGCAGATAAAGTGTCTTGCTCAGGGAGACAACACATGATTATGGTTAGGATCGAACGGTTCGACGCTCTACAACTAATGAACTTATTCTGGTCAACCGTCACTAGCTGCACTTCTCTGTTCAACATTTATGCATACATCAATGGTATACGGACAAATGCATCCCCCCCACCACCTGCTCATTTTTGTTGGTTATGCTGCAGGATATGTTTAAAAGATGGGTGTATTGAACAACAGAAAACAAAATGAGGACGATGATACGCGTATACATGCAGAAAATAGATATGTCATTGGTCTGTACTAGAAAGCCAGTATGACGACCGTCTAGGCTAGCTAAGAACAGTAACCTAAATTTGCATTAAAGTAACCCAATCAATATAATTTAGAAAACACAGTATTGATTACCAGATAGAAAGCTAGTTCAACGACCGTCTAACTAAATGACAAACAATTTAGACCAATTTACTCACTAAATATTGGGTATTATATGGAACTTGGGAGATATGGTAGATATGAAATATGCTCAATAATGTCAGTATTTTCGAGCCCAGCAGACAAAACTTACAAGCTGATCCACTGGGCCGTCAAACAGTGCAGTTTTATTACATTATATATATGAGAGTATGTGATTCATCCTGGACCAATGTGCCTGCATTGTCATCAGACTCAAAAATTACCCCAACGCGTCCACCGGATAAGTCCCATGTTATACATCAGTTATTGAATTGTTTTCCACAGTAATATAAGTGGAGTGATCTTATTACCTTATAGGTACATGAAGGAGGTACATCATCTATTGAGGAAGGTCTTTTATAGCAACTGAGGGACACCTAGGATGCCTAAAATTACAAGCACATCCCATGTCTCCCTCAAAAATATTTAGACCAATTTACTCACTAAATATTGGGTATAATATGGAAATTGGGAGATATGGTAAATATGGGATATGTTCAATAATGTCATAAGTAGTTTATTAATTTTAAACGATGGGGGTTACTGTAGGATATGGTTAAAAGATGGGGGAACTGAGATAATAAAATATTTAGATTTTCTTTTCAAAGTGGGTGGCTTTAATATAGTCACCAAGAGCCCTGAAAACCAATTGTTTGTGTCTTTTTTCGGGAATCGAGTACATTATTACGGTTTAGGAGGATTGAAATTTGCTAGAGTTTAGATTTTAATTCGTCCCGTTTTGTGTCAGGCTGACTGCATTCAAGAATAAAGTGTTCAGTGGTGTATGGGACCGAGCAGGAAGGACAGTTTTTGGAAAGATCCTTGATGATGTGGCTTCCTGGACTCGCAGGTAATAAGTTATATCCCATTCTAAGTCTGGTTATAGTTTTGGTCAGGATTTTATTGCCCGAAAACAGGTCATGATTTTTAAAGTTATGGCTAAGTCTAGTAAAAGTTAGGTAATGATTTAGTTTAACATTAATTGTTTTACGGATACAGGATTAAACTTCTGAAGGTCCAAATGCTACATGTTTATCAATACCAGATGGGTGTTCCACGGAACACATGTGTCACCTGTCAGTGCTTTGTCAGAATAACAAGTGTTTTTTTTGGACCCAGAAAAATGACCTTGACAAACTGGCCTGACAAAGTTTTCGTGAAGAAAAAAATGAGTATTTAACCCATATAATGACCTTCAGTGTGACCTTGACCTTTATATTTTGGTATGGCCATCTCGATGTTGTCATGACAAGTGTATATTGAAAGACTTAAGAAGAAATAATAAAAAATTGAGAGTTATAGCCAATGATAAGTTTTCGTGAAAAAAAAAAAAAAAGAGTATTTAACCCGTATAATGACCTTCAAGTGTGACCTTGACCTTTATATTTTAGTATGGTCATGTCGATATTGTCATGATGAGTATATATTGAAAGTCTGATGAAGAAACATCAAGAAATGAGAAAGTTATAACCAACGTTATTTTTTTTGTGAAGATAATGAGTATTTTATCCATATAGTGACCTTCTGTGTGACCTTGACCTTCATATTTTAGTATGGTCATGTCGATGTTGTCATGATGAGTATATATTGAAACTTTGATGAAGAAATATCAAGAAATGGGAAAGTTATAGGCAAAGTTAAGTTTTCGTGACGGACTGACAGACAGACTGACGGACTAGTAGTATGAGGTTTTATTTTTCCTCGCCGTTGGCAACTAGGCCTTTTGGCGAGGTTTTCAATAGTAGTTTATTTATAATAATCTTAGTAGTTTAAATAATGTTACTAATGCTTATCAATCACGCACGGATGGCAGGATCCAAGCAGACGCAAGACATGGCAATAGATGGTTTGCAGGGACACGAGAAGATTAACTTGGCAGAGGCTGAGTGATGGGGACACAGGTGGAATAAGCTCATGTTGGTCTATTTTATATATAAAATTCAATCGAGGATTATAAATAATAATTTTATTTTCCAGCGCCAGCGCGTTACCATTTCTTAAAAATGATTTAACTTAATATGTACATATATACATAATCCATGTTGTGTCTGCTTCATGCTCCCTTCCAAAGGGAATGGACTCTTATAATTATAAGCATATAATGTTAAAAAAGAAATCGTTAAAATGTCCAGTGCCGCCAGCACGACACCACCCCAAATCTCTCAATATAAAATAATTCAGAATGAGTTTTACGCTTATGAGAGCAAAAACGTTAAATGGAGTGTGTCCCTCCGCCAGAGCCACGGGGAGGCCACACCGGAGAGGGCATGAAGCAGAGGTATACATAGGTTTTACATGTTAATATTATGTACCCCGTTATCCCGATGTGTGCGTCAGATCAGACTAATATGTAACTTAGTAATATTATTGTTTATAAGATAAACATTTAGGACATATTTAATATTTAATAAGCATCTCCATGACTGACGGACTAACGACAGTGATCCCTATTTATCACACTTTTCTTCAAAAAGGCGACACAAAAAGGATGGTCCAATCCAGCTTTACAAGCTAGGTCATCTTTTTCATTGCCGGAAATATTTACATGGGCCTGTACACAGATCGTCTTGAAATTTATACCATACATGGCTTCCAGGTGTGATAATCATTGTAAAAATAAGACAAGTGCTTAAGTAGCATGTTGCATTATAAGGCCAGACAAACAAGGACAAAACAATCAAGTTGGCTTTGACATTTCCCATTTCACAGGAGATTCACAGCTTGTTTTACACTATGGCTTGCCGCGGATCACTTCTCTAAGGATCAAACAACTTATCAATTAGCACCGTATGAGAAGGTGATAAGTAATTATAAGAACATTTGTTATCAACTTTTCATACAAAATGTTGACTTTGAATGTACTATTTTTGGGAAATTCAGAAACTATTTAGTAAAAACAATTTAATAAAATATAAGATAGTATTCATTTAGAATTGCCTTACAAAGTTTGAAAAATAAAGAAATATACTCGGATGCCTTTGACAACATATCTAATTAAACACACCTTTATAATTACATATATATGACAACTGTTTGAATAGTTTCTTATATACTTTATACAAGAAAAACTACCGGTACATGAAAATGTAAGGCATAACATAAGTTTTAAAACTGGCGTTTGATGTAATGATCTAAATAAAAAGATAGAACATATAGATGTATGTATGTGTGAAGTTTGTTTGAAGGCTGTATTGCTTTCAGTATCAGAGAAATGGACATAATAAAAAACTTGAAAGCAAAACTTGAACGAAAAATTAACGAAGTGCAAAAACAAAGACAAGGCAATTCATACGGACCTTCTTGTCCATATATGGCTCATTTTCAGTCCACTTTTACCAGCAGGTCCAGTTTTGCCTGCAGGTCATTTTTTGAAATTCTTGTCATCGGAACATGCCACTGTCATGTGGTTGTAAACATGTGTCAAGTTTTAAATCTGCATGTAAGGCTTTGTGTGTATCAGATATGGACTTTCTTCGTATGGACAGATCAACCCATCGAGGTTAATTTAATTGCAGCTATATGATGTGTGAGATCTTCTATCTTATATATCCTGATAAGGTTGTTTGTTGTTATGATTATCAATATTCAAAACCAGTTGTAACGTACAGAGGACCATATGCAGTTTACAAGTTTTTAGAAAAAATGATAGAAGAAGAAAAGTGGTGCAAAAAAACTATGAATGCAGATTTTAAGAAAGATTTGATGATGTCTAAATCATGTCATATTTGTGGTAATGGTTTTGTAATAACTCTCAAAAAAGGTGACGCGGGTCGTACAGTATATGAAAACTCTTTAAATTAGAAAGGGTGCGAAAAAACATGACTGTTTGTCTTTCACTTAACGGAAAACAAGCAGTAGAGATGCCAAACAAAGATGAAAAGGTTTATTTTAAAAACTACGACAGGCAGCTAATGGTTCCGTTTGTTATATATGCTGATTTTGAAGCAGTAACCGAAAGTATTTCTTCAGCATCAAACAATCCTAAAAAATCATATACAGAAGCATATCAAAAGCATACTGATTGCAGTTATGGGTATAAAGTTGTTTGTTGTTATGATGATCAATATTCAAAACCAGTTGTAACGTACAGAGGATCAAATGTTGTTTAAAAGATTTTAGAAGAAATGATAGAAGAAGAAAGATGGTGCAAGATAACTATGAATACACATTTTAAAAAAGATTTGATGATGTCGCCGGAAGTAGAAGCTAAATTCCAAAAATCTAAATCATGTCATATTTGTGGTAATGGTTTTGTAGTAACTCTCAAAAAGGTGACGCGGGTCGTATAGTAGCATAGGAAAACTCTCTTAGAAAAGTTAGAGATCATTGTCATATAACTGGAAAGTATAGGGGAAGCGCTCACGATATATATAATATTAATTTCAGGCTGACTAAAAAAATACCTGTTGTGTTTCATCACTTGAGAGGATATGAGTCTCACTTTATAATGCAACACATCGGAAAGTTTAAAAAAAATAATGTTATACCAAATAACATGGAAAAGTACATGGCTTTTACGTTAGGACAAAGTTTGGTGTTTATTGACAGTTTTCAGTTTATGTCCCAATTATTAGAAAATTTAGTAAAAAATATTCCCTCGTTTCAATACACCTCGCAAGAATACTTTGATGACAAGCTAGAATTAATAAAAAGAAAAGGTGTTTATCCTTATGATTACATGAACAGTTTTAAACGTTTTAAGGAAACTAAATTACCTGAAAAAAATAACTTCTATTCACAATTAAATGACGAGCACATTTCAGATGCAGATTATGAACACGCTAAAAAAAATATGGAAAACATTCAAGATTAAAAATATGGGAGAATATCATGATTTGTATTTTAAGACTGATGTGCTGCTGCTGACAGATGTTTTATAAAACTTTAGAAAAATGTGCATTGAGTATTATCAATTAGATCCTTGTCATTACTTCTGTAGTCCTGGTTAAGCCTGGGATGCATGCCTTAAGATGACTGGTATCCAACTTGACTTAATCACTGATATTGATCAATAATTGTTTGTGGAAAAATGATTAAGAGGCGGTACGAGTTATATTGCAAACAAATATTCACAGGCTAACAATAAATATATGAAAAACTATGACAAGAAAAAAGAAAGCAAGTACATAATATATCTTCAAAAATATGATAAAAAAGCTAAATTATTATTTACTGATACCGATTCCTCGTGTTATGAAATAAAAACAAAAGATGTGTATGCAGACTTTTACAAGGATAAAGAACTTTTTGATAATTGCTAATATGACCCTAAAAGTAAGTTTCATTTTAATGATAATAAAAAGGTTATTGGCAAGATGAAAGATGAAACGTGTGACACACCTATTGTTGAATTTGTTGGACTACGAAGTAAACTATATTCGTATATGTTAGATAATGAGGTTTGTACAAAAAAAGATGAAAGTTATCAGATCTAACAAACACACGCTGAACAGCTACGAAAGCAATAAAAAGGGTTTGTCAGCTTATGATGATAAAAGATACATACTAGATAATGGGCAAGATACATTGGCGTATAAGTAAATTCCATGATATGTACAGCGATGATGAAGACTACTGTCCGGTTCCGCCTGACTTTGCTTAATAATTTGTAAATGTTTTAGTTGAATTGTATGAGCAAAAACATTATGTTATTAAAATGATAAAATGGATTGATAAGTAGTATAGAGAGTGGGGTACCAGCGATAGTTTCCCAGAGTGGGTTTGCTCAAGTAATTAATAATATGTTTCAGGGTTTTTGGCTCAAGTATGCCTATCATTTATGTTTTTTTGTAAATGATTGTGTACTTGAGTTAACAGCCATGACTGGTACATTTTATAGTTGCTTGGGTTTGAAGCCCGCTCTGGGAACTGGCCTGGTACCCCCACTCTCTATACTACTCACCCCCGCCTCCCACCCCCACAATATGTTGCCAACTTATGTGTTTGAACCTCAATCCCAACGCAAACAAATGTTATCCCGAAATGTTACAGTCACAGGGCAATAGGTTCAATCTCAAGTATTGCAGGGGTTTTATATATACACTACTCAACTTTTATAATCGGTCACTTTTCAAAGAATTATATATTTTTCAATAAATCATATTTTCATTTGAAATTTTAACTACCGTCGTTTAACAAATATTGCTAGCGATTTACAATAAAGAATCTGCCTTGATTGGACTAAAACCTTGTTGATAAACTTAATAAAATATTGGTATGTGTTTCGGTGATTTCCAGTTTTTAGTATTCGTTTTATTTTCAAAAAATCGGTGGGTGACCTATTATAAAAGTATACGTTGACCGGTGACATCACCTTTCATATGCGAATAGCCAACCAGATATTCACTGGTAATTTTCACAATAAAAACCTTACACAGTATGTTCTAAAAATAAATGCAAACGGTCAATGATCGGGCAAGCAGGTCTATTGCTCACCAGTAACGTGTATGAAACGTTCCTGCTTACACGGTTATTACAAAAGTATAAGTATATTAGATATATATGGGACCAGGTACTTGGGACATTGTCTTTCAGAAGAGATTTACACAATATATGACGTCATTCAGATTTTGCCCAGACATCGAAAAGCAAACACAACATAGAAAAAATAAATAAACTGTTGGGTCACCGTCCCACGTCCCCACATTCTATGGGCTGTTTCCACCCCTGCCCCACTTTTGGTACGCAGTATTCAGGGCAGTTTTAGAGAGTATTCAGTACCCACGGCTCGGTGCCATTTTTAGATAAATGGACAATTCTATGGACAAATTTATTTAACATAAAAAACAGCATCTTCGACTAAAATTGTACTAAACTTTTCGAATATAAAGGGCACTATTTCTGCCAAATAAATATTGTTTCTGATATTATGTTCACATCTTGACATTGTTCATGCCTATAATATGCATTTGGATGACAATTTCAATTAACCATACCCCATCCAGGGGCGGATCCAGGATTTCAGCCTAGGGGGGGCGTACGATTTTGGTAAATTTTCGGGTCCGTTTCTAGCCTCATAAAACGGTTGCGGTAGTGCATTGATAGGGTAAAAAATTTCGTTTTCAAATAAAAGGAATTATCAATGTGTTAATTAAACCACTCATTAGCCATTATGCGTCGAGCGAGCGAAGCGAGCGAAAAAAAATTGTTATACTGAGGGCGTGCATCGAAATTGTTTGATATTTTATCTACAGTAACATGGACATACATGTATGAATAAAAAAAGTCCGTTTTCAAATAAAAGGATTTAACAATGTGTTAATTAAACCACTCATTAGCCATTATGCGTCGAGCGAGCGAAGCGAGCGAAAAAAAAAAATATACTGAGGGCGTGCATCGAAATTGTTTGATATTTTATCTACAGTAACATGGACATACATGTATGAATAAAAAAAAGTCCGTTTTCAAATAAAAGGATTTAACAATGTGTTAATTAAACCTCTCATTAGTCATTATGCGTAGAGCGAGCGAAGCGAGTGAGACATTTTTTTATACTGAGGGCGTGCATCGAAATTGTTTGATATTTTATCAACATGAACATGAACATACATGTATGAATAAAAAAGTCCGTTTTAAAATAAAAGGTTTTAACAATTTGTTAATTAAACCACTCATTAGGCATTATGCGTCAAGCGAGCGAAGCGAGCGAAAAAAAAAAATACTGAGGGCGTGCATTGAAATTGTTTGATATTTTATCTACAGTAACATGGACATGTATGAAAAAAAAAAGTCCGTTTTCAAATAAAAGGATTTAACAATGTGTTAATTAAACCACTCATTAGTCATTATGCGTAGGGCGAGCGAAGCGAGCGAGAAATTTTTTAATACTGAGGGCGTGCATCGAAATTGTTTGATATTATATCTACATTAACATGGACATACATGTATGATCCGGAATTTTTAGGGGGGGGGCGCGCGCCGGGTGCGCCCCCCCCTGGATCCGCTAGTGCCATCCATTTTGGATTTTCTTTTCAAAGATGCCTGACCAATAGTCCTTAAAATAGTATTCAGGGTTATCCATGTTAAATAGTATTCAGTACTCGGGTCTAAAATGAAGGAGTACTCAGCTATAAATGAGAGAGTATTCAGTATTCGTGGGGTAGGGAGGGTTGCGAGGGTGGGGGAGGAGGAACACCCACATTCTAATATGTGAAACGCTCCATATGCACGTGGACAATATACAATTGTACAAACTCGCTCATTTCCGTAGAATTATTTTTGAAGCAGTAGACGTTCCAGGGGCAATTACTCTACTCGCAATATCGATTGCTTTCGGTACAGACGTAGTATCCCTTATAATCAGCAGTACCATTTTGTCCGCCAGGTTCGCTGCGCTTCTGACCTATCGTCAGTTGTGACGTAGCCGGTGTATGTATAGAATGGCGCAATACGTGCGTGAGAGCTCGTCTCAGAACGAGATTTACTGACGTCTGAGTGTACATTCAGTTCGACTCACAAGAAAAAAATAAGGTTTGTTCAGTGTTGGATTATCTTTCAGTGCGTATTTTTTATTCGACATTAGTTATATAAACGCTAATATTGAAGCGCTAATTGGTTTCGGTTTTGTTCGTAAACCAGTCGATTTATTTTGTTGCGGATTCTGATAAATTAAAGGGGAACTGTGTTGGATCAATAGTCTGTGTAACATATTATATTAGTTAGCATGAAGACAACGAGGTTAGTAACTACTTGACTGCATCTATACCCGTTAAAGGTAGCATGAATCAATGATTTTTTATTTTTCGAGATAATATCACCAAATTCAGGACATAAATACATCCATTTATTACAATATTAGAACAGCTGAAATTTGGATTATAACTTTTTTTTTTAAGACTTTTTTTCTATTTGTATATTTTCAATCACAAATACTCACCTTTATTTCCTTGTCAAAAACTTTTTTGGGAAAACATCGACTCCACTTTGTTTACGGTAGAATACATGGTCAACTCTTGGAAGATTTGCTCAAGCAAGCACTCACATTTTGCAGGAGGGATAGCACTCCATAGATACAGTAACTAAATCAACTAAACTCAATGGCATTGTGTACCCAGTAAGTCGAGAAGTGAAGAAATACCTTACTCGTAGGAGATATGACCGACCCATTTGTCACTGTCATTCACCTCTAAAACACAACTATAAACCGTTCAACCTGCATAAACATACATTTGTTCAATCAGAAATAACTTATAATTACACATACCGATCATCAGAAAGCTCAATCCAACGGCTAGTCTCAACGGCTGAATATTTCAAACAATTTTTACGTTCACCTGCGAGCTGCCATCTTTGTAATGGTTCCCTACTCGCCAATAGGATAATTACGCGTTTGTATTCATCCTATTGGCAAATGTATGTTTATGCAGGTTGAAAGGATATTAAACTGTGAAATTAAAAGTGAAAAAAGTTCCTTTTTCTTTTGTTATAATATTTTACAATTTTCACAATTTCTAGAAAAATGCCGCTATTTTTCACAATGGCACAGGCACAGGCTGCATTCACAAAACACATAAAAAAAACACTGGTCCTATTTGAACTTAGAAATAAATTTTTTCATAAGCAGTTTGTGAACTATTCAGTGATTTTTTAAACAGCTGATTTATAGTTCATGAACTTCATTTTGGCACTGCCTTGCAGCGGTCACTATTTTATTTCCTTTGTTCCTGTTTTTTTTCTCCGGAGATCTAAGAAGTACTTCTTAGGTCTAAATCTCGGATCCGTTTTATCACTGTACCATAATTTGCCATTTCCTTTTTTATTTCAGGAAGAAACTTAAGTGAGTGAATACTGGATGTACATGTATTAAGCATTATATAAATATCATAGTGCTCCTGACATTTTGACACTTTGGTAAATAGTCTTATTCACACCAGTTGTGGTATTTCTCAAAGTTTAAACTTTTACAAAAGAAAGTTACTAACTGAGCGACTAACGCCAAATAAATGACACAAGCAGACCAACGACAACCAAGAAGCTTTTTAAGCGTTGAGCCGGGAGAACTAGGTGAGTTGTGTTAATTATAAGTTATTATTTGATTTAATATTGGTTTTACGAACCCTCCTACCAATAAAACGATATTATGAATTTTATTTTATCTTTTCTCGAAGTTTAATGAACAGATCATTCTCTTCTGTACCAACAAAATAAAAAAAGAAGCTTTTCCAGATTTGAGTGAAATTTCCCCTCTCGCATTTCTCTGGCTTGATGGTTTGTAAAATGAATAATAAAAAAATAGTGGCATTATTATTTTATAAATCTTTTTTTCTCTCACATTCTCAGTTCTTTCTCTTTTGCTTATTCACATACTCCCTCACTCCACTTCTGGCCCCAGTTGGCAGGGCTGAGCGATCCAAGACAAATAACCAACTCGGGGATTTTTCTGTGCCCAATTTGGGGCCGAATTTCCCCCAGAAAAAAGCAAAATATTTTCCCAAAATCAAAAAATAATTAAATCAGTGTTTTTTTTACTTTTGGGGGAAGGGGGTCGGGGCCCTTAAGAGGGGGAACAATTTATGTGAATTGGAAAAAGAGGGAATTTTGACAATGTTACTATAAAGAAAGATAGTATTTTGTATATGTATTAAGTCCCAGTCTTTCATTTAATATTAAATTCGCATCAAGAACATGTTTGACGGACATGTTGTGGATGGTCAACTAAGAAACAACATTTAAAAGTAAAAAAAAAAAGGTTTTTTGAGGGGATTTTTCTCAACTTCGGCCCCAAATTACTCTTAAAAAAACACTGTAAATATAGCCCTATTTCATAATTTGACATTGTATTTGTTGCAGACTTGTATAAGAGCTTGATTTTGAAACTATTCCAAACATTTTTAGTGCCTTACTATGTAATATAGTAGGATTATTCTTTTTCCCAATTTGTATATTTCACGCGCATTTTTTTCCAATTCAAAAGGCCCCTGGCACCACTTCCAAATTTGCAGAAAAATCCCTGCTACTCATTTTACCAACAAGAAGTAGAACTGAATTTACCTACCATGATTGTAAATTGAAGGGGGATCCACAACATTTATTTCCAGTAACCAGCTTCATCTCCATTACTCTGACATCACCATTACTCTGACATCACCATTGCTCTGACATCACCATTACTCTGACATCACCGTTGCTCTGACATCACCATTGGTCTGACATCATGACATCACCATTACTCAGACATCACCATTGCTCTGACATCACCATTGCTCTGACATCATGACATCACCATTTCTCTGACATCACCATTGTTCTGACACCTCCATTTCTCTGACATCATGACATCACCATTACTCTGACATCATGACATCACCATTACTCTGACATCACCATTGTTCTGACATCATGACATCACCATTACTCAGACATCACCATTGCTCTGACATCGCCATTGCTCTGACATCATGACATCACCATTACTGTGACATCACCGCTGCTCTGACATCACCATTGTTCTGACATCATGACATCACCATTACTCAGACATCACCATTGCTCTGACATCACCATTGCTCTGACATCATGACATCACCATTGTTCTGACACCTCCATTTCTCTGACATAGTGACATCACCATTGCTCTGATATCACCATTGTTCTGACATCACCATTCCCCATTCTAACCTACTATCTTACAAGAGCTCTCTTTCAGAATGAGAGTTCTAGTGTTGCAAACTCTTGAAATACGGAATAAACATACAGGGACTAAACAACCATTATTTGTCGAAAATATATGTGAAACAAACTACAGTAACTGTTTTATCAATGAAATGTAATCACTCCTTCATATACCAGGTTACTTCAGTTGTTAATGATACTGTACAGGCCTCATGGCTTACCTTTTGCTTTTTAGTAGCCGGGAAAGTTTTTAAAGTAGGCAGGTGGTTTATAGTTCTTCCTTTTGTTGTTGTAATGGAGACTGCTAAAAGTAGCCGGTCAGCTAATCTAAATCACCCAACCTCTGGCCATTAAGGAAAGCCCTGGGCCTATATGTCATTACTCAGATACACTTAAAATAAACAATATATATGGAAATAATCTTTACCCAGAGTTGTCGTTCCTTGCATATAAATGTATCTCTGTCAACGTCTCATCAAATACCAAGAATGTTGGCAAAGATGAAAAGAGATGAAAATGCAAAATTTCTTGATTGCACTAATATGTTTCTGAATTAACTTTATATGAAATGCTTAAATTACAAAAGAAAAACAATTAGACTTGTAGAGTCAATTATGCTCGGAATTATATTGCGGTAGAAAATGTCATATTTAGCTATTTCATGGACTTGTTCAACTTTTTGGACAGACTGACATGACGGTAGCATTACAAATTATTTTTTAAAATTTTAACAATTATGATGACCTACCATTATTTTTGCATTTTCTGTCTATATATATAACAGACTTACTGTACAAAAGGTTTAAAAAATATCTGTTATGCAGTAAAAACTGTAGAAAATGTCTTTAATACCTTGAAAGTAGGCTAAGTACTGTGATAAGTAGTTGTGCTGTTATAGGAAATTAAATGTGCGTATATTGGTATAGTCATGTAGCTCTTGACCTTGCCATTTATAATCTGGCATGATGTAATATCTGAGGCTTGTTACAATGTAAATATGACCTTTAGGAGATTCAAATCTGTTTCTTCTATTTTGTAAGGTTTTACTTTCTTTTGATCCTTCATATTGTAGTTGCTTTGTCCACTAATTCCTTCTTTCTGTTGGGAGTATTACTTGAGAACTAATATGACTGGACTGAAACTTCACACAATGATAGAGGGCATTGAGAGAAAAAAACATTGTGTAACAACCATAACTCTTCCTTCATTCAAATAAGAGTTGCTGCCCTTCTTAATTTGTTTACACCAAACATGATGTTTTTTGGACCTCATTAATTTAAAAAAACCTGACAATTATGTATCATTGTAAAACTTAAAGTATCTATCTCGCCAACAACAGCCAAATTTCACAACATAATGTAACCATTTCTAAACCTACAGATGACGAGGTATATATATAACACATATTTTGATAATCCAGACTATAGACACAACATAACCAGCTTTAACCAGCCAGGCCAAACCCCATTAATGGACCATCGAATTACATTACATATTCAATTATAGGAATTAAAAAAAAGCGCAAAAAACATACATTTTTACTCGGCACATATACATTATTAGATGAACATCTGGATAGAGCTTTTTTTATATGGCTTTGTATTATAATTTTGCTGTTGTTTGGCAGGTTAGTTGCTTTCTGTCAACAATTCCTGTATTGACTAATTTATTTATACAATCTTGGCATTAGTGATGTGTGGTTAACTGGGAAGGAACACATCCATTTATATATTACCCTCAAAGACACATTTCGAGCCTATTGTATTTGGGGGGGAGAGAATTTCTATAGGTAACTGTAAATCGCTGTTAGAAATACATTTTCACAAGAAAATTGAGATTATTAGTGTTTTGTCAAAGGATGAGGCCCGTCCCATAAAGAGTGTATACTAATGTAGTAACAATTATAACCGTTTTGCATTTTATGTGCACTTGTATATATGTTAAAACAACTATGTATAGATGGATTTTTTTAAAAGACCTGTGTTAACAATTAGAAGTTTTTGTATTTTTAGCACAATATACTCTATTATCAATTACTTCTCTGCCATTTTTTAGTAAATCTCAAATGCAAGAAACTCATCGGGACTTCAAAATTCAAAAATCGTTATCATCTGTCAGTGTTTTTGATCACCTGAGCCGAAGGCTCAATGTGATGTTTTGGAATCACTCTTCGTCCGTCCGTTGTCTGTCCGTCGTCGTCGTTATCTTTTGCTTCTGACGACATTTTCTCAGTTTATGTGAAGCATCATTATATGTTTGTTTGAATGGTGCACCTGAGGTCATAAATGCCCCCCGCAATGGGGCTTATCCGTTTCATTTAACAAATCTTAAAAAATCGTATGCAAAAATACAAGATATAGAGCTGTGATATTTTGCATGTAACGTCGTCTTATGGTCCTCTAACTAGTTTGTTCTAATGGTGACCCTGAGGTCAAATTTGGGCCCGCCCCAGTGGTCACATATTAAACATAGACTTATATAGGGAAACACTTCAACAATATTCATCTCTGAAACTCCAATAGCCAGAGGTTTAATATTTTGCATTTACCTTAAGGTTATGGTCATCTACCAAGTTTGTTCAAATCGTGACTCTGTGGTCAGATTTGAACATTTCCTGTTCTGCTTCCTTTTAGTGTATTTATATTCATTTATTCATAACCTTTCCTTATTCAAAATGAATCCGTACGGAACTCTATTATGTTCCGGATAAGATTTTTCAAAAAGGGGAGATAATTAAAAAAGTAGTGAAGCTAGAGTTATGGTTCCTATGAACTGCACTCTGTCTCATTATCCTTATCATTCACAGGAACTTTAATCAAGCATACTTTTTGAGTTATGCTCCGGACAAAAAGCGCACGGATGCACATACGGACGGACGGGAAAAGCGGCGACTATATGCTCCCCCATAATAAACAATCTAGTGTTTTTTTTAGTTACAATATATCTTACATCAAAAACTAAGGTAATAGTAAATGAAAAGAAAAAAACTGTGATGGGGCCTCAATATAATGTCTCTGTGGTAATCAGTAAGTAAGCAGTTAAAAAGCATGCTATCCATGACTTTTCAACGACTACAATCAGCTGGGAAATGTGTCTTTAAACCGCTACATATATATAATAGACTGTTCTTTCTTTGAATTAAGACCATTCCATTTATGTGACAAAGGGGTGTTTTGGGGAAAACTACTGATCAGCTCCGCAACCAGACATTGTAAACCCCGAGTTGCTCGCAGACTGATCTGGGTTTACAGTGGATGCAATGGCTATTAGTATTATTATACCTCATATAAAACGCCCATGCTAAATCCCCATAGACAATAATGTGTCATTTCTTACTATCTCACGCGAGGGGGATAGTACAGGATGATAGTAAATCGCAGGATGATAGTAAAAAATTATCGCATGCGCAGCTTTGATGCGCGCTGGAGTGCATACTGTTTCGGTGACGTCATCGGCTCAGTATGGTGAAATGCTATTTTTAATTCATCATAACTTCAAAAGTACTTTACCGATTTTAATAAACCACCACTTATTTTCTTAGTTACTTATTTACAAGCCAACGATATAACTTTCATAGACATATTTTAAAAAAAGGTGTTTTTGAAAGGAAAAAAAAAAAAGAAGAAAATCCGGCAAAGTGAAATCTGTACTAAAAATGAATCTTATTTTGGCATGAGCGGATTTCCGTATAATAAAATAAATATCACATTCATGATAGGGTGATAGTAAGAATGTGATATTTTATATATTATAGTCATGCTTAGCGGGTTAAAGGTTAAATACAGGAGCTGGCTTGGCTCAGTGGGCCAAGTTCAAGCCTCACTGGTGCCAATGTATTGATTAGGGAGGTCCTTTTGAAAGACTCTGTTTTTCAGCCTCATCCCGTACAGTCTCTTGTATCCGTGTTAAAAAACGAACCATAAGAATCCAGTGATTTTTTTCACCCTTTTGGGAATGGTACTGGTATACCCATTCAATTGGGAAAATCACAGGATTTTGTCTTAATTTGGGAAATTTTCACTATCAAACAAAAGCAATATTGTTATAATGCTTAAATACATTGCAAACTCATTACTATGTATACATTCTCTTGTACTATTTCATTACCCTCACCTAAAAGAATATAGTTTCCCACTTCTTCTCTTTAAATAACGTTTCACTTGAAATATTGGGAGTTGTTTCACTCCAATTGGGGTAAAAAAACATACTTTTTGCTATTGGGAATGGTACAGGTTTTTGGTACAGGTACCACTTATATAAGAAAAAAAGACACTGGAATCTATGGTATTTAGATTAGCGCATGTTTTACGATTCCTATGCAAACATTTCTTCAACCATCACCATGTGCAAATTGGAGCAAAATCAAAAGTAAGATTATGACATTGTAACCTTTGCTTTTTGTTTGTTTTAGCGTATGGGGTATGATTGTACAGATAACGCAACTATGAGCACGAGGTTACACTTTATCTCTATATCCTTAATGTTTGAATGCAATTCCGCTTATCTTTCGTATCTAAGTATACCGTATTTCCCCTATTAGTAGCGTCTTCCCAAATCGAAGCACCTCCACCTGTTTTAACAAACCTTCAAAAATCCAAAAATCCCTAAAAACACAACAAAAAGATCATCTTTACCGCTAAAGCTGCCGGCGCACAGATATGTGTCAAAACAAGTGCATGAATATGAAAGAGTCTGAACATACTGGGTTTTACCCTAGTTAGAGAAAATAACATTAAGCATACTTCAGCATGCACAAAAATAAGTTCATCGAAATAAAAATTTCATGCGTGAACACTGTTTTTGAGGGGGCATTTTCACTGCAAAATTATGCTGCGCGAAAAAAATGTTTATTCACAAATTTTATCAAAAATTGGTTTTGAATTGTTGAATATTCGACACCCTGAAAGTTTTATAGCAAAATATGAAGGCTAACAGAAGTTCTCAATTTTCTGCTGTCCCACCAAAAGGAATTTACATGGGAAAAGACCCATCAAAAAATCATTTGGGCTGTAAAATATTTTTTTCTCAACCGATTTTCAAAACTAAGGTATTTTTATTTACCACTAAAGATACTAGTTCTAATGATATATAATTGATGAATGTATTATTTAAATTGCTCAAGCTACTGCAGAGAAACCGTTTGCTGAAACAAGCACCCCGAACAATAGTTCATATTCGAAGCAATAACCCTTGTCTCTGAGTATGTACCAATATAATTATCTTTATATAATATTTGTTCATGTATGTTCCAAATTATTGGTTTATTCACATAACATAAATAATATCATTTTCAGAGCTTGCTCATAAGGTAGACGAACAGAAGCCAGTACATAAAAGTCTACATCAAGAAAATTGGGCGTGCGCATGGGCGCCGGACTCCTCCTACGTTGCCTGGTCTCAAGGCGGGGGCATCGTATATTTACTGCCATGGTCAAGAGCTGAAGGGCACTTGTGAGTATTTATAGCTCTGATATTTAGTTAAAAGGACACACGGAAATCTTGTTTTTATCAAGCTTTATAATTAGCACCTTAGAGCTTATGTTAGTTTACTACTTGTCAATTACTATAAGTTGAAAAATAGTGCTAATTGAATGTGCTGACTTTATTGCCTGATAAATATGCCATGTGTATATTGCCATGTGTAATGTGATAATAAATAACATTGTTCTTCATGTATGAATATGCCCAAGAGCGTAGCTAGCAGATTTTAAGTTGTAGGCCCAAGCAATTGAAAACCGCAGGTGCGAAGTTGCTAGATTGGTTTTGGGTAAACGGGCCCTTCACACACGGAAACAATGTTTTTTTCACAATTTAAAGACCAGGGTAAAAGTGAGCATAAAAAAGCCAAAATTGCCCGAGATAAAATTTTCTGATCATTGTATGCATGCTGCCCAGAGAGGTTTAATCACAAAGGACAAGGTGTGATAGGGGAGTATTTTGGCCCCCAATAAATTCAAAATGCAAAAGAATAATATTTACATATAAACTGTTGTGCATATTGAAGAAAATTGATCATATTCTATCTTCAAAATATATTGTTATTTATTTTATTTATCTAGAAGAATTAATAGGGTCTCAAAAAACGGCATTTTTGGTAATTTTGTTATATTTTGTAGATTTTGGACCTTTCTGGGTTCGCTCTGTATTCCAAGACCAAAAACTGATCGAAAACTGCTGAAAATGAACAAAAATTAACTTTTTGAAAGAAAAGGCCTTGTTTGTGAGGCTCATCTAGAGTCTTCAAACGTACTTGTAATGAGTTTTAATATTGATTCAGTTCATTTGTAGCTCAACAAGATATTCAAAACTTGTTCATTAAAACTTTCAATATTGGGGGCCAATTTTGTCCCTTATCATACATGTACCTAGTCCTTTCTAAATAATATTGCTTTCTTAAACCATAAAATATGGCGTGTAAATACACTAAACATTACTCTATACAGATATTTCGAAATAATTATATAATGTATTTATCCATACTTTCTAGAACAAGAATTTAATTCCTAACTGTCAAATTTTGAATGTTGGTGCATCTATTAATAGCTGTACCTATAAAAATAAGATCAGTGATTGGACAGAATGCTGAAACCCTTATCTTGAAGCAGACGAAACCTAACTATAATGGTGGTAGGGCCTACAGAACGCTGGGGTTTATTATTCACAATAAGTGGTAGTTTTTTCGTGAAATCCTTTCGAAAAAATTTTCACGTGATTTTTTACCTGCTATGGGTTTTAACTGGAATTATGGCTCCCCCACACAAAGTGTGGTAGGGGAGCCATATTGTTTTTGTGCTTTCTGTCTGCGTGTCTGTAGGTCTGTGTCTCAAACGATGTCCGATCAATAACTAGAGAATGGTTGGACCTAGGGTCCTCAAACTTGGAAGGATGGTTGGTCATGACAAGTAGATGACCCCTATTGATTTTGGGGTCACTAGGTCAAAGGTCAATGTTGCGGTGACATTGACTAACAAAACGATGTCCGATCAATAACTAGAGAATGGTTGGACCTAGGGTCCTCAAACTTGGAAGGATGGTTGGTCATGACCAGTAGATGACCCCTATTGATTTTGGGGTCACTAGGTCAAAGGTCAATGTTGCGGTGACATTGACTATCAAAACGATGTCCGATCAATAACTAGAGAATGGTTGGACCTAGGGTCCTCAAACTTGGAAGGATGGTTGGTCATGACAAGTAGATGACCCCTATTGATTTTGGGGTCAAAGGTCAAGGCCGTAGGTCTGTCTGTGTCACAAACGATGTCCGATCAATAACTAGAGAACGGTTGGACCTACGGTCCTCAAACTTGGAAGGATGGTTGGTCATGACAAGTAGATGACCCCTATTGATTTTGGGGTCACTAGGTCAAAGGTCAAGGCCGTAGGTCTGTCTGTGTCACAAACGATGTCCGATCAATAACTAGAGAATGGTTGGACCTACTGTCCTCAAACTTGGAACGACGGTTAGTCATGACAAGTAGAGGGGTCACTAGGTCAAAGGTCAAGGTCGTGGTGACCTTGACTATTAATACGATGTCCGATCAATAACTAGAGAACGGTTGGACCTAGGGTCCTCAAACTTGGAAGGATGGTTGGTCATGACAAGTAGATGACCCTATTGATTTTGGGGTCAAAGGTCAAGGTTGCGGTGAAACGATGTCCAATCAATAACTAGAGAATGGTTGGACCTAGGGTCCTCAAACTTGGAAGGATGGTTGGTCATGACCAGTAGATGACCCTATTGATTTTGGGGTCACTAGGTCAAAGGTCAAGGTTGCGGTGAAACTATGTCCGATCAATAACTAGAGAATGGTTGGACCTAGGGTCCTCAAACTTGGAAGGATGGTTGGTCATGACCAGTAGATGACCCCTATTTTTTTTTATTTTTTTTTTTATTTTTTATTTTTTTTTTGATTTTTTTTTTTTTTTTTTTTTTTAATTTTTTTTTAATTTTAATTTTTTGTTTAATTTTTTTTTTATTATTTTTTTTTTTTTTTTTTTTTTTTTTTTTTTTTTTTTAAATTTTTGCATAAGAAGTTTTAGAGTCGGTCCTTTAAAAAAATAGGGTCGGTCGGGTTACTTGAACCACACATATTTTTTTATGTGGCCTTACTGATACAGATAGTAGATACAGTCACAGAGATATTGAATATCAAAACGATCTCAGATCAATAAAGAACAGTTGGACCTAGAGTCGTCAATTATGTCTGTTCGGGCGAGTGGGGGAGCCATACGTTTTTGTCCCATGGACACTAACAATTTCTAGTTTACGAATGTTATCGGGTACGAAAGTTTAAAACATCAAGTGTCTAGCGGACTCGTAAACACTGCCCCTGAACAATTCACAATTTTAGGAAAATAACACTAATTTTTCACAATCTACCCATTCACAAAATGGGGGGAGTGGAAAACATTGTTGTGGGATCACTTTTTGTTGCCTGCAGATCTATATATCTCTTCATCAACGACACTCAGTAAATACACATCATGACAGCATCAAGAGATGAAGGTCAAGTTCATAATTTCAAAAATCTTATTTTTTTTTAATTACGGAAACTTAACACTCGTAACTCATTTCTTCATCAATCAGTCTGTCAAACTGGTCACATGGTTAGAATCTAGAGGCAAAAATAGTAAAATAATCATGTTAGCCTGTGATAGCACACAATCTTTTGAATAACATTTAAGATATTCTTGTGTGGTACAATTACAGGAACATAGAAGATAGATATACTCGTAAATTCAGGTAATGAGACAAGTTAGTGTTGTAGTGCAACTTTGCAAACTGATTTCGTTGTGGGACGTTATACCCCTGTTTTATTTCATTTTCGTTGTATGGCACCCAGTTAGGTTTGAATACAACATGGTGTTTAATACTTGAGACTTAAGTCCCTACTCCAATAGGATGAAATAATACGTGAACTAAACAAAATAAATTGTCTTATACTGAACCGTAAAGTACAACATAGGGCTGTAGCAATATCTTGATGCACGGCAATTCGCGTAAACTTTGAATGTGTCCATTCTTCGGTGGTTTACGTTCGGCTGTCAATCCTGTGTGCATGAAGAACCTAACTATGTTAAAATCTAAACAGTATGGAAAAAGTCGCCTACATTCATAAAACTAGTATCAAAACATGTATTGTACACCTGCTCAGAGATATAAAGCCGTCTACAACACTAGTTTGTGACAAGTAGGAGTAACTCACAATCTATGCTTTTAATGTAAGCCATGAAGAACTGGGAATAACAAAGGCACTTAGTTTGGCTTCCCCATGATGATATCCAGTTATTTATTGATGGCACATTCATTTTGCTAAGTTAAAATTGCTTTAATATTTAATATTTTGATTTAATCTTACTAAAATTATTTAAGAATGTATGATTTTCGTGTTTATGCTTCCCTGCTTCTGTTCCATTGTCATAATGTTTAAAGGATATATGTTAGTTTCGCAGTTAATTACAGTGGGTTTTACTCATCAAAATTTGAAAGCAAAATTAAGGTGTTGAAAAAGTGAGCATTTTTATAAATCACACAATGATATAGTTACATTTATTTACTTTTCTCTCACTAAATAAACACATGGGTGTGCAGTTACTTGTCTCCCCAAATTGGGAAGAGTTCCAAGTTGTACATGTAATTAATGCAATATGTTTAAACCAAATATAAATGTGTATATATTTAGGTGGGAACACTTTAAATATATTAATGGTATTGCTTCAAACAACAGTATTAATATATAGGCGTTAATTCATGGTATAAACATTCTACAATGTAGTTATAGAAAGCTGAAGACTAAATCACTAAAAAAAACAAAAAAACATATAGATAGTTTGTGTGTCTGCCATTTGGATTTGTTTTTCACTATTTTTAACTTGTTATGAGACCTATAACACTGCTATAAAGAAGGTTATGAAAAGACCGCTGGTGCAAAGCCAGGAGAAATGTTTCTGCCAATTTATGAAAAAAAGAAGCTTTTTGTGCATGTTTTTTTTCCCGGAAGTTATAAACTGCTTGTGTATACACCTATAAAAACGCTGTTTTGCATAGACCCACATGTTGAATGTCCATTTGATCTGCTTATAAATTTAATTGCATGCTTTTAATTACAGCTTTTATTTGTGTAAAATATGCATATACGCAGTTTATCTGGGTCTCTGCATTAAAGGTCAGAAACGATTACCAAAGTTGAACGGTAGTCATACATGGTAAATAAATACTATATGAGTGGGAACCGGCAATCTATTGGGTTTACAGGCCGATACCAGCAGCCAGATACCAGCAGCTAGATCATAACATAGGGCCATAGTGAGACTTTGTGCTAGCTCATGCTATGCAACTCTACACTAGAAAAATAAGTACTCTCCATTCCTGAAAATTCTGAGATTTTCTGTTGATCAAAATGATCGGATTGCATCTGTTTGGAAAGTTTGTTTGGAGTTTTGTCAGAAAGTTTAGGATTTATCACTATTTTATGAACTGCCTATGGTGAGAGGAGGACTCCTATTGATTTTGAAGTTAGTTGGTCAAAGGTCAAGGTCACTGGGACCCGATAATGAAAAACCTTGTCTGCACCATAACTCCTCTCCCCCTGAGGCAAAACTTCATAGGTGAACTGGTTGTGGTGAGAGGATTGCCCCTATTGATTTTGAAGTCAGTAGGTCACAGGTCAAGGTCATCAGCACCCGATAATGAAAAACCTTGTCCGCTCCACAACTCCTTTCCCCCTGAGGCAAATCTCATGAAACATAATAGGTGAACTGCATGTGGTGAGAGGATGACCCCTATTGATATTGAGGTCAGTAGGTCAAAGATCAAGGTCACCAGGACCCGATAATGAAAAACCTTGTCCGTTCCATAACTCCTGTCCCCCTGAAGCAAATCTCATGAAACTTTATAGGTGAACTGCCTGTGGTGGGAGGATGACCCATATTAATTTTGAGGTCAATAGATCAAAGGTCAAGGTTACTGGGACTAGATAATGAAAAATCTTGTGCTCTCCGTAACTCCTCTCCCCCTGATGAAAAGATGGCCCCTATTGGTTTTGAGGTCAGAAGGTCAAAAGTCTAGGCCACCATTACCTGATCATGAAAATCCCATTCCACTCAATCTTTACTCAAACAATAGGGTAGGGACTGGTGGAGGTATATGTGTCAGCTGTAGTTGGCATTGGGGACATTGCTGAATGACAAAAAATACCAAGGTCAAGGCCATATTTTTGCGTTATTTCCCCCAAACTTAACCTTAGTTAGGTAACAACCTTGGTTAGGTAAGTTAACCTCAGATACCGTTAACTTTACGATTGCCTGACTTCATGTCTTTGATACTTGGTCATATGTATTGTTGGCATTGGTGGACATCGCTGAACGAAAAATACCATGGTCAAGGTCATATTTTGCATTATTTTCCCAAAACTACACCCTGGTTAAACCACTTAACCTCAGTTACAACTTCTTATGATTAATTTGCTTTTATTTGTTTGATTCTTGGTCATATCTCAGTAACTTAACTTCGTATGATTACTTCGCTTTTGTTTGTTTGATACTTGGTCATTTGAAGTGTCATCATTTAAGCACAAATTTAATAAAATATTTCATATGCGGTTTGCCGCAGTGGGCAAGACACCCTGAGATCGAGGTCTTTTTTTAAAAATCTGTTCATGAAGATGTGTTTTTAAAAAAAAAACTACCTTTTATCGAAGCATTTGCTTAGCACCTTTTTTCCGATATACACCACCATCAAAATGTCACATGATAAACCCCTGAAAGAAGTCAAAACACAACGCAGGAATTTCATCCAAAACTTTAAAACTGCATTATTATTTAAAACTTATTCAAAACTAAAAACTAAAAATACTTTGTGATTGGTGCATTGGCAGACTAAAAAGACCGGCAAGTAACAGAAGTCACAACCAGCCTGCCTTCCTCGGGGACCAATCACAGGTGTATATAGAGAATCTTCCCCGCCTTTCCAACTTGGAAGAGAATGCAGACACTGAGGATGTCAACTCTTCAACGAGCTGGACCAATACGGACAACAAGGATGCGAGGCGCTCTTACAGAATTGACACTGGGGACATCGTGTGGTCAATGGCGTTCGGCTGTGGGATATCGGAGAGTAATATTAAAGTGTGGCGTCGATTCAACTTCAACCATGACTTGATACTAGCTACAGGACTGCAGAATGGAAAGATAAAGTTATGGAATGTTGTCACAGGTATGTTGCTTAGGCCAAATAAAAATATTTGTGGTTCCGGTTTCGCGACCCTTTTCTTTATAAGGGCCGACTCTAAAAAAATTATGACAAAAAAAAAAGGTTTTGTTCAGTAGCTATATTTAAACATGGTCATAGTAAATTCTATTTCAAGACAATATTGAAGGTTGATATGTGGTTTATAAAAGCCCGACTTGTTATACTGTAGTCAGTTGCAAAAGAAAGTGTACTCTTTGAAAATGTTACTTTACACCCCTATCCCCTTTATCAAGCGACAGTCCTTTATTGATTCAGCCTATTGAAAAACAAATGACAACATGATATTGGCAATGGAATGATAAAAACTTTGGTACTAAACATGACATATTAATTTTGGAATTTATACAATTCTAAAAAAAAAATCGGTACACACTTTCACAACTGAGCTGCGTACACTTTCTCAGTATAGTTTTGTACAGGTTTGTACAGGTTTGTACTCATCTGGTAATGTAATGACTCAGTTTGAGTTGTGTTATTTATACCTATGTTTGCTGCTGGTGGCAGATGTTTGCTGTCTGAGACGTAGTAGGCATATTTTTGCCGTTACGTAATATATTTGCTGTTGACAGTGTCAATGTTTTTGACAAAATATTCTTTGGTTGGATTGGTTTTATTCTATTTCAGCAGAAATGTTTTATTTTGAAATGTTTTGTTTGCTTTTATTGGGGAATTCTTCTGTATCTTCCTCTCTGCTGTACTCCCGAAGCATCACTATATAACCTCATGTGTTCATACCCATTCTCCTGCAGGTCAGTTGTTGATGGAGCTGCTAGACCACAAGGGTGTGGTACGGGGTCTGAGCTTCACGTCGGACGGCAGTCTCAAACTAATCTCTTGCTCAAATGACTGTTCATTGAAGTTCTGGGATCTGAATGAAGACGGAAACATGTACAAGACGTTACGGTTTGCGCAAAACGGGATGATATTTGGCTGTAAATGGTCGCCAAACTGCAAACAAGTGGCAGCGGTCGGGACAAATAAATGTGTACGTTTGAGCCTATATCTTTTTAAATATAACTTCACATTATAATGCTCGACAACTATTTTAAAATTGCATCATGCAAATAGGGCACAATGGTGCTAAAAACACCTTTGGAAGACCCTGCCGTCCCCTTCATTAATTTTGGATGATTATAAATCTGGCAGCCATTTAATTACCTTCAATCAATATTTCAACTTTTTAATTTAAACGCGATTTTTGTTTTAAGTATAAAAAAAGCAAGATCATCTTACACAATTATTAATCAACATTATGCGTAGTAGCAGAAGTAATTATATATAATATATCGTACCATCATTCCTAAGCCAAGATGCCAAGTGATACAAGTCATAATTACATCAATTACCAATATTCCTTTCAACCAACACAGGCATAATAGATCTATTTGTTTTAATATATTACAAAATACAACAGTTCAACCGAGATATTTGCTTATACATGTATTAACCAAATTGTTTGCGTTCACAAATGTATGTATAATCAGTTGATATGACAAAGGACTGACATTAATTGAGGGCCTCAAGGAAGATTAAATTGTTTCAAATGAGTTCTATTATTACTGATTTTAATTTTAACTAACGGCATTGATAGAAACAGTACATGTACTGGTAAACAATCTATTGTTAAATCTTTTGACCTTACCTTATTTAGTGGGTCTTTTCGTCCTGCATCAATGAGCACTCGTCATGGCAAGCAGACAAGTGGAATTCTCGTGTCCTGGTTTTACGTGCGCGCAAATGTAGCCCACGTTATGCATTTTCTGTATAATGCATCAGCAAGTTTATTGACCCGTGTGCAATACATAAGCAAGATTGTTGACCCGTGTGCAATACATAAGCAAGTTTATTTTTAAAAAAATACATAATTTTCTTCATATTTGCCACTTACATACCCTATGTGTAAGTTTTATATATGAAACGTGTTAGTTTCACATGTGGCCCTCTATGTTATTCTATAGACGTAATGTTAGGTCGATCAATCAAAATGCAAAGCAGTCCTGCTACCATGCTAACACATAAATCTTTAATTTCAGGCATATATTTGGAATGTGTCAGACTTCCATTCCCCTCGGAAGTTACTGGGACACCTTCACAATGTGTCTTCATGTGATTTTTCAACAGATGGTGCTATTCTAGCCACTTCATCGTTCGACACGCGTGTCATACTTTGGGATGCATATACAGGAGACATGCTGAAAACACTCGGGTAAGTCGCACAATTTGAAGTACTAGTAATGAGCAGAGCCTGTAATAAATCTGTACACGGTTGGCATTCAGACCTGGCAGGAATAAAAAATGTTTTTTCATATAACAGCTTGCTTTAAAATATTATCACATAGGCGTAGGAGCAGGTGTGGGGGGAATAAAAAAAGTTTTTTCATATAACAGCTTGCTTTCAAATATTATCACATAGGCTTAGGAGCCAGTGGTCGGTGGGGTGGGGTGTGATGGGGGTGACGGGCAGTGGGTAGAGTATGCTTTGGCCCCACCAATAATTTGAAGGAAAAAAAAGGTTAACGCTCAAACTGTACTTTTTTCCCTATATAATGTTGTAGTGTTGTAGTTTTAGTGTAATTGAGCATGGATACGGTTTTTTTTGCTTGTCAAAAAATTTGTGAAAAACTTTGGCCCCGCCATTAATTCAAACATACCGTTTTCATTGTCAAATATATTTTTCGAAAAGTTTGGCCCACCTCACTCCCAATAATTGAAACGTTCCTACGCCCATGTATCAGAACATTAACCAAAGCAGCCGTATTGTCCCTTTGTGAAAAGGTATAAAATGAGTATAAAGTCTATTCATGGAATACAATGACACCTTGATAAAGGCAGATATATATATGTAAATCAATAATATTATAAACCACTGCAGTTTTAGTTGTAGGATTTATTACCAGGGGCGGATACAGAATTTGAGATTGTGGGGTGTGCTACATATTTTAGATTTTAACAGGATCATACAAAACACACAAAAATATGTTTTTTTTCAATGAATTTTGTTATTTTTTTAAAATTTAGGGAGTGCACAAGAGTGTGACCCCGCTGTCCCTGAATCCTTCCCTGATTCTCATTGATTGAATAAGAATAACTTGTTCAAACCTTAGAGCATGTAAAGTACATAGTTGGATTTCGTTATTTAAAACCTGAGACCGCATATAATGGTGTAATTTCAGTTAATAATGGTAACGACTGTGATTTCAATAGGGTGCGTAAACAGGCATTGAGTAACCACAAATAGATAATGTATAGTCTGACAGTTGACATAGGAAATATAGTAAACTGGGACCAAACACACTAACACAAGAAATGAACACTTAAAACAATTATGGCCGGACTTCCCTTATTAAACTAAAAGGTTTTACCAGTTTATCTGTGGTTATGTGGGTGATTTTCCCCACAATTCATGTTCATTTTATCATTTTTTGTTCATGCTCATTAAAGGTCTTCATAATGACCCCTGCATTTTTTCATGTGCCATCTCGCTCATATCACTAGAGCAGTGGCAGAAAAACTATAAAGTGGCTCCAGCGTAAATGGAGTGTCGACAGTAGAATTTGCAGCAACTCTGCAGTTCAGGCTGAGAAGGTTCTAGGCCCGATCTCCATATTTTATCTCGATGTACATGGAAGATGAGCCTGGCCTGTTCATTCCTGTTAGGGGCCATATAACCTTTCATGTGTTGCTGCGCCTTAAAACCCCAATTCAATTTCCTTAAATACTTTGGTTAGTTGACGGGCTTCTTTTAGCAGTCCCAATACAACAATAAAATCAGTCACCTTCTTTTAAAACTTCCTGAGTAACTCTAAAGGGGAAGCCCCGATTATTTACTAAATTTAAAGTTCAGGTCAGTTGGTTTATATGTAGACTGCATTATTTATAAGTAAGAGACTTGTATGTATAAAGTAACATGGATGTCATGTTTAATTGATGGCAAATAAAGTTTATTAGAGCATCTAGTAAATAAGTAACTTCACACTGACAGTCTCTCATTGCCATAGATTACTAGATGTTGGGAAACTGTTTTGTTTTAAATTGCTATTGGACCAAAAAAATCCTGTTTGTTGATGAACAAACATCCTGTTTATTGAGGAACAAACATAGTTCTATAAATAGACCATATTGCCTTTCTACTTCCCTGTAATATGTAAAGTTCAGCTTGTATTACTTTTAGGAAACTGAGTAATGGTACTTTTGTTATTGTCTTCTGCCTGCAGAGGTAGATATTCATTAAGGGGGGCCTATTGCTTTGCAAATGTCGGTCTGTCTGTTGGTCGGTCGGTCCATCCAGAAATCTTCTTGTCTTTGCGAGAACTCAAGAACGGTTGGCAATACAAACTGGAAACTTGGCAATAATGTTTGTGTCATGGTCTAGTTGTGCACCTCCCCTTTTGGGTAGATTCACTTAAGAATGTTCACGCTAGATATTGATTATCATCCTTGGTTTCCCCTCGGGCGATAATCGTATCCTCAGGGTGAACATTCTTACTCTCATATGAATGTGATATTTATATATTGCCAAAGTGTTGGGATTTTACCATATTCTCAGTAGGTGATAAAAAATTGTGTTACTCGGTTTTTAGGGCAGAGTAAATAGATGATAATTTTCCAGATTTGATTTTGTAATATGCAGGGTTTTAAAAGAATCACACTGTAAATACCTCATTTTTAACAGTAAACTTGGTTGAACAAATAGGATAAAGACCGAAACTTATTATATAATAGCATATAATTATGTACTATTTTTTTGTTACAAACGTATGAACCTACTCGGAATTTAATCGAATCCTCTGACGTATCCTCCTGTTAAATTCTGACTTTTCTACATTGAGCCTTGAACAGCTAATTATCATAACGTATTTTAAATGTGTTTAAGAAACTGGGTTTTACTTCTCTGCCATCAGTTTATTAATGTTTTATTTTTTTGTAAGGGAATCATTGCCTTTTTCAGTATTGTCAGTATATTGTTTTATTCTGAAGAAAAAGGACATACAAAAATCCTTGATAGTTTGTACAGTACAAACACTGCGTGACCTACATGTTTATCATTTAAAAAGTACCATATAAAAAGCAGTGCGCATGCGCCATTGTAAGTGTGGTGACGATTGTATTTGAAAACAATAGCCTCATAAACAGGGAATATATACATGTATGTATACTGACAAGGTTACCACAAACGTAAACAATTGTGCAATGTTTAAGATTGCATAATCTCATAAGATTAAGTTTTAGTTGAAATGTGCACGTTTACAATCTTTAATCTTTAATCACGGGTTATCTTATTTTAAACACTTTAAAAACAATGTGTTATTCTATGTTGATTTTATCTCATGTTTTGTGTAAATAGAGTGTCAAGGTTAAAATTTATTTATTTGAAAAATTGAATAAAATGCTTTGGAGAGGACTGAGGGTTTGTATTACAAGCAGGGTTTATGCGGGGGTAGTTTTTGTCTATTATAGAACAGTATTGTTAATATAAATTGGTTACTTACAAAAAAATAAATGAGCACCGCCTAGCGGGGCCATACTATTATAGCCCTGTCATTGTTCAACTGCAAACACTTCACCAATACGTCATTTTAAACACGAAAAAAAATGAAACTCAAAATTACGCCTTTTATAGACAAAATTGGACTAAAAACGCTCAAAACCTATGTAACAAACTACGGAAAACTTATTTCTGAGCTTATTTTACCAACTGTAATCGGAAAAGTGTCCCTAGGTACGAATCTGAGAGAGTCCTAATTACTGCACGCATCTCTTATAGGTATGAAAGCACCAATTATTTCCCCCATCGACACCAATGTTAAAGTGTCACATATTAATGATTTGCTGCAAATTCAACTCAAGTATGGATAATGCAGCAGTGTAATGTTCATATAGAAAACTATTTTTCCATTTGAAAAATCACCAGAAAACGTGGGGTCACAAGACATGTAAGAAAGTTCTTGTTTGTTTACTAAACAGGTCAAGGGTACAGCTGTTTTTATTGATCGACTGTTTTCATTGCTCACAAAGTGTAAGCATAGAGTCGAAATTTCGAAAATGTTCATCAGTGATCCAGTAAAACCTATTAATACGCTTCTTATACATATAACCACAAAATCTAATAGAAATGGGCAGTTTTCCCCTACTTATAATGCCCATTTCCATCGAAAAAGGAGGGATTACTTTTTATTATAGGAACTACATTCGACTACACCTCGGAGGTTTACATGTAATTGGTGGTGGTAAACCTATAGATTTTAGTCCTGTTTTAGATTTCTTGAAAGAAATCAGACTTTATAAGTCATTATATTATGTTTACTTGTTTATACACCCGTTGACGGGCATTTGTTGATTTACATATATACATAGTTTATATTACTACCATATCATCTCTTATTTGTAAATAGTTTTATCTTTATATATTTACATTCATTTTTAATTACTACTTCATTTCTTCATCTTTTATCAGTTTTTGCGGCACAATATGACCTATTAATGTGTCGACGTGCCGTAAAACACCCTGCATTCATTCCATTCATTCATTCATTCATTCATTCATTCGTAACTTTTCATATGCTGTACAGTCTAACCTGCTCAGGAGATCACCTGTGTTAAGACACCATCTCTATTAAGAGACCACTGTTTCAATACCCTATTGCATTGTTTCAAATGAAAATGCACCTGTATTAACAGACCACCTGTTATTAACAGACCACTTGAATTAACATACTTACTCTATTAAGAGACCACTGTTTCAATACCCTATTGCATTGTTTCAAATGAAAATGCACCTGTATTAACAGACCACCTGTATTAACAGACCACCTGTTATTAACAGACCACTTGAATTAACATACTTACTCTATTAAGAGACCACTGTTTCAATACCCTATTGCATTGTTTCAAATGAAAATGCACCTGTATTAACAGACCACCTGTTATTAACAGACCACTTGAATTAACATACTTACTCTATTAAGAGACCACTGTTTCAATACCCTATTGCATTGTTTCAAATGAAAATGCACCTGTATTAACAGACCACCTGTATTAACAGACCACCTGTTATTAACAGACCACTTGAATTAACATACTTACATTATTAAGAGACCACTGTTTCAATACCCTATTGCATTGTTTCAAATGAAAATGCACCTGTATTAACAGACCACCTGTTATTAACAGACCACTTGAATTAACATACTTACTCTATTAAGAGACCACTGTTTCAATACCCTATTGCATTGTTTCAAATGAAAATGCACCTGTATTAACAGACCACCTGTTATTAACAGACCACCTGTATTAACAGACCACCTGTATTGAGAGGTTATATGTTTGCTCTTCCCTGTAGTGGTCTCTTAATACAGGTGTGACTGAACTTAGCCCTGTACAGCAAAAAGTTAGCCCTCAGTTGCAAAAAGGACTAATTTAAAAGGTTTTCAAATTTTATTTTGTTTAGTCTCATCTAGTCTCATCTAGTTTTGAGACATCTGTCCATTTTTAGCTCTACTGATCAGAGATCAGCAGAGCTTATGCCGTGGTGCGGCGTCCGCCGTCCGTCCGTCCGTCTGTCCGTCCGTCTGTCCGTCCGTTAACTTTTATTTGTAGCGACTACTCCTCTGAAACTACTGGATGGATATTCATAAAACTTTACAGAAATGTTGCCCATGAAGTCTAGTTGATCCTAGCAAAAATTCATGTTGATGTGAAATCCAAGATGGCCGCCAAAGCTAAAAATAGATTTTTTAAATTCAAGTTTGTAGCGACTACTTCTTGAAAACTATAAGTGATATTGATATGGGACTTTTTCTAAAATGATCAGCATGACATGATGTTGGTCCTTATCAAAAATCGTTTTGATTCGACGTTAAACGTGGCTGCCAGCAGCCATCTTTGTTTACATAGAGTTATATAGTAAAAACTTGTAGCGACTACTCCTCTGAAACTACTTGGCGGATTTTCATGAAACTTTACAGGAATGTTGCTCTTAATGTATAATTGATCCTAGCAAAATTTCAGATCGGCCAGAAATTCAAGATGGCTGCCACAGTTAAAAATAGATTTTTAAAAAATAAGTTTGTAGCGACTACTTCTTGAAAACTATAAGTGATATTGATATGGGACTTTTTCTAAAATGATCAGCATGACATGATGGTTATCCGAGTCGAACATTATTTTGATTCGACATTAAACATGGCTGCCAGTGGCCATCTTTGTTTACATAGAGTTATATAATGAAAACTTGTAGCGACTACTCCTCTGAAACTACTTGACGGATTTTCATGAAACTTCACAGAAATGTTGCTCTTGATGTCTAATTGATCCTAGCAAAATTTCAGGTCGGCCGGAAATTCAAGATGGCCGCCATGGCTAAAAATAGATTTTCAAAATACAAGTTTGTAGCGACTACTTCTTGAAAACTAAAAGTGATATTGATATGGGACTTTTTCTAAAGACATGATGTTGGTCCTTGTCGAAAATCGTTTTGAATCGACGTTAAACATGGCTGCCAGCGGCCATCTTTGTTTACATAGAGTTATATAATGAAAACTTGTAGCGACGACTCCTCTGAAACTACTTGACGGATTTTCATGAAACTTCACACGAATGTTGCTCTTGATGTCTAATTGATCCTAGCAAAATTTCAGGTCGGGCGGAAATTCAAGATGGCCGCCACGGCTAAAAATAGATTTTTAAAAAATAAGTTTGTAGCGACTACTTCTTGAAAACTATAAGAGATATTGATATGGGACTTTTTCTAAAATCATCAGCATGACATGATGTTGGTCCTTGTCGAAAATCGTTTTAATTAGACGTTAAACATGGCTGCCAGTGGCCATCTTTGTTTACATAGAGTTATATAATGAAAACTTGTAGCGACTACTCCTCTGAAACTACTTTACGGATTTTCATAAAACTTCACAGGAATGTTGCTCTTGATGTCTTATTGATCCTAGCAAAATTTCAGGTCGGCCGGAAAATCAAGATGGCCGCCACGGCTAAAAATAGATTTAAAAAAAATAAGATTTTAGCGACGACTTCTTGAAAACTTTAAGAGATATTGATATGGGACTTTTTATAAAATGATCAGCATGACATGATGGTTATCCGAGTTGAACATTATTTTGATTCGACGTTAAACATGGCTGCCAGTGGCCATCTTTGTTTACATAGAGTTATATAATGAAAACTTGTAGCGACTACTCCTCTGAAAGTACTTGACAGATGTTCATGAAACTTCACAGAAATGTTGCTCTTGATGTCTAATTGATCCTAGCAAAATTTCAGGTCGGCCGGAAATTCAAGATGGCCGCCACGGCTAAAAATAGATTTTCAAAAATCAAGTTTGTAGTCACTACTTCCTGAAATCAAAATCAATCAGTAGAGCTTCAAGGTCATTGACCTCTTGTTTAGCTCAAGATTTTTTCAAGTTCACAAATTTCGATCAGTTTAGATATATAAAGTAGATGTGACCTGAAATTCAGGCCACCAATTGACCCCAGTGTATTGCGTTTATGAATGAACCTATTCCTGTAGTACTGACCATGTTGACTTACCTGGACATTGTAGTACTTAGTAGGTCAACAGGGGATCTATTGTCATGGCCTATGGGGCATCAGGTATCTGAAAGGCATTAAGTATCTAATAATGATATTCATAACTGTGTATATCAGTAATTACTTGTTTATAGGTGAGTGACCTATGTAAAAGTATGTATACAGGACACTGTGTCGTATTAAAGCTAGTTTTACTATTAGTGGGGCACCATGGTTAGTAGTGGTATGCTGATATCCTGGTGATAGGAATGTGGTGGGTGTGAGATGCCATTTGACCTTTTAATAATTATACAAGTCGCTCCCACGGCATCCATTCATTCATTTCTGTCCATTCCCATTCATTCATTCACTCATTCATTTCGATCCATTTCAATTATTCAGTTCATTCATTCATTCATTCACTCATTCATTTCGATCCATTTCAATTATTCAGTTCATTCATTTACTCATTCATTTCGGTCCATATCCCATTCATTCAATTAATTCTTTCATTCGTTCACTCATGCGTTTTGGTCCATTCCCATTCATTTATTCATTCACTCATTCATTTCAGTCAATTCATTCAATTAATTAATTCATTCAGGTCCATTCCTATTCATTCAATTAATTATTTTATTTATCTACTGATTTGTTTAGGTTCCCATTATTCAATTTATTCTTTCATTCGTTCATTAATTACGGTCCCTCCCCATTCGTGTAATGGGATTCTGCTATATCCCCTTCATTTCAATGACAGTGGCTCTAATTCCCAAGCGAAAAAATATTGGGACTTTGTAAGGTACTGATTGGAACTATTTTCACTTATTTCAGGCATCTGTTCCCGGAGCCAAGCCTTATATACGCAGGTGGCGCAAATGAACACTATGTGCGAGGCCTCTCATTCTCCAAGGATGGTCAACATATCGCCACTGTTTCCGACGATGGGTGAGAATTTTATTTGTCTTTTAAATAGGGGGTATATCCCGTATCGTAACCCTTAACCTGCTAAGCTCGACTATAATAGCCTTTGCGTCCATTGTAGACCCAGATCAGCCTGCGAATAACGAGTAACTCGCAGGCTGATCAGGGTTTACATTGTCCGGCTGCTGATCAGTCATTTTCTCCAAAACATAAATAGAATGGTCTTAATTCAAAGAAAGAACTGTCCATTATATATATGTAGCGGGTTAAGGGTCAAACTATTGAAAATGTTTCAGTTCATGATAAATGTCATACCAATCAAATAATGGAGATAGCTCCATGTTATTCAGGTGTAAGATTTGAATTATATTGAATAGAATCAAGCCGAAAATTCTTTAATCAACCCTGGTTCATAGCCTAGGATAGCATATTTCTATGCAAATGAAGTTTCTTGTCAATAGTAATTTTTAGGCTCAATTATTATGTTTACCTCCTTCAGAATAGAAAATGTCATTATTTGTCAGTTTAAAGTCGGACTGCTAGACCTTCACAAAAAGCCTGATATACCCGCTTTAAGGCTTTATTTACATGCTTTAGCCCAGCCTGTACACTTTCAACCACAGGGATTTTCAAATAGGGTTTCAATCTTTTGCAACAATGTCCGAGTTATGGACCAAATATAACAGCTTAGTTTACATGCTGCTAGTGTCAAGAATAAATTGTACAAATATTTACAAGTTCATTTTATGTTTGGACTCCTTTGTACTAAATCAAATACACTTATAATACAGGAGAAATACACCTGTAGTGATTTAAGCAAAAGTGTAGAAATTACACAGAATATACAAGCCTGGTAATTTTTAAACTCTGCTTCATTCCAAAATGTAAAGATCAAGTTTTTGTTATGCCACCCTTCAGTAGTCGCATTGTCTGTCCGTTTGTCTGTACAATCGTGTCCGCTTAATAACTCTGACAATAATGGACGGATTTTCAAATTACTTGGCACAAATGCTCACCACAATAAGACTGTGTCGAGCACAAAATCCAGGTCTGTGGCCCCAAGGTCACACTTAGAGGTCAAAGGTCAAATTGTGTCCGGTCAATAACTCTGGCATTCATGGACAGATTTTCAAATAGCTTGGCACAAGTGCTCACCATAACAAGATGACGTGTCGCACACAAAATCCAGGTCCGTGGCTTCAAGGTCAAGGTCACACTTAGAGGTTAAATCATGTCCGGTCAATAACTCTGGCATTCCTGGACGGATTTTCAAATAACTTGGTACAAGTGCTCACCATAACAAGATGACGTGTCGCACACAAAATCCAGGTCCGTGGCTTCAAGGTCAAGGTCACACTTAGAGGTCAAATCATGTCCGGTCAATAACTCTGGCATTCCTGGACTGATTTTAAAAGAACTTGGCACAAGTGCTCACCACAATAAGACGATGTGTCGCGCACAAAATCCAGGTCTGTGGCCCCAAGGGCAAGGTCACACTTAGAGGTCAAAGGTAAAATCGTGTCCGGTCAATTAACTCTGGCATTCCTGGACGGATTTTCAAATAACTTGGCACAAGTCCTCACAACAACCACATGACCTGTCGCCTACAAAATCCAAGGTCAAGGTCACACTTAGAGGTCAGAGGTCACTTCGGGGCATTTGTCACTTACTGTGACATTTCTTGTTTCTTGTATGGTGTTTTACGTCATTTTCAACACATGTAAGGTTATATATGACGGTAGATTTTTTTGTGGTGGAGGCAGACCACCCACTTTTCCTGGGTAGAAGCAGTACTGTACACCTCCCGCCATCCGTAAGAATCGATACTTACAGGTCTAGCTCCCAGTGGGATTCGAACCCGCAGCGGTGAGAGGCAAAGATAGATCACCAAGTATACCAATTTTAGATTAGCGTTCTCGGTAGCTCTGTAGATCAGACCTTGCACTTTAGAGCTGCAGACCCCTTCCCCGCATGGGTTTGCTCCATGGGGGATGCATGTCTGATGGGAAACTTCATTCTGCTTCTCATCTCCCTTTGAGTTTGCTGTCCCAGATTAACAATTTAACCCAATTTGATGTGTTAACGGGTCGTAAAAACCCATTTCATTTCAAAAATATTAAACATGTACAGTGTAAATTAATATTTTTAAAAAATCATTACCACGATAATTACCAGGGTAATGTAGTTCGCTGGCCACCCACGGTCAATGAATCTGAAAATTAAAAAAAAAGCAACACAATTTTCACTTGTAAGTTAACTAAACTTTATTTTATTCACCTAAATGTGGTACTTTTAAATAATACGATTTTTAACATATTTCAGATATGCCCGTTTCTGGGACATAGAGAAAAGAGGAAACCCTGAGTGTATCGCAGAATCTCGCAAGCCACTGTGCTGCTCCTATAGCCCAAATGGTCATGTGGTGGCTGTTGGGTAAGTCATGTGACCTTTAAAGGTCAAATTTGAATAATTTTGTTTAAAAATTGATTTTTTATTGCCAATAATTTAGTTTAATATATGTGAGGATATGGATGAGTGATGTGTGAAAAGGTGATAAAGGGTAATGTAGGCATCCAACATCCCCTAGCTTGATGAACAAGGGCAAATCCAGGGGGGCGGACCCAATGCCACCACCACCCTAATAAAATCTGGTAAGCATATTTTTAAACCTGTTAAGCAAATTTTAGGGGGATGGACGCCGGATCCACCACATTGTTCATCATTGGATTTAAGAACGAAACATTTCGAGAAATGCACCCGATTTCACCAGTGCCATGCGTGGCTCCACCGATTCTCAAATCGTGGATCTGCCCCTGATGATGACCATAAAAAAAATATGTTGGTTTGCTGTTAGACTTTCCCTACCTACCCAGGAAAATGGCCTAACCAAAACTTCATAGCAGTTGTTTAACCCACCCACCCTACAAGTAAAAAACAAACTTTCCCTGCAATTTAACTGAAGAAACCCGAATCAATGCCTTCTTTATCTTCTTCCCCCCACTCCCTGCACCCCCATCCCACTCTAACACACATACATGCCCCTTCCCACTATTATTAACTTAATTACTCATGGGGTGTTGTTTTCATAGTTGTCATGTAACTGAATTTTAGTCTGAATTTGAGACACCTTGTCAAGTAAACAATCACTATTTCTAAATGTTAAATTCCATTAAATGCCATTTTACATCATATGCTAACATTTTAACACATAAAATGTCAGCCATAACTTATGCATTAATATGAATATTAAGGAGAGGAATTTACATATTAAAGCTTTCATCGAAAGCCTTTCATCGAAAGCTTCTTTTCAAATCCTGTTCATGTATTATTTGAAACATTTCTTGAATAAATATGGTTTAAACCAAGGTGAAAGTGCAAAAGATTTTTTATATTTTTAGGAAAGTCGTCTGCTCTTTATTAAGATATTGTAATGCGAATGGAGCATTTTAATGGTAATACTTAGGTACTTTGGGCTGACCGACTTTGGTTAAAAAATGTTAATCATTGCAAAAAATGTATGGCTGAAGTTCAAGTAGTTTAGTAGGTTATGTCCCAGATGCCCTACACAGGTCATTTGAATAAGCCTTCAAAGTCGATCATTGTACTTTTATAAATTCTCATTGTACTTTTATAAATTATTTTTTATCAATTGAAAAAGGTTTTTAAATCGGGACGTTAAATTGCTTATTGTCATAGCTGTCGATAACTATTTTAATACTAGTATATATATACTATATAGTCCCTGATGTCTCCCATCTTAACATTTACATAATTTATTGTTTAATAAATATATTGTCTATTTGTTATGCATGGTCAAGGGCAGATTCAGGATTTGAGATTATGGGGGAGGGGGTCCATCAAAAACAGATTGACAGCCCACTCTCAGCTCATTATTACTGTTTTTTTCACCTCATGGGAGATGGGGTGGGTCCAGACCCCATGTTACCCCTCCCCACCACCCAGCTCATTATTACTGTTTTTTTGCATCTCATGGGAGATGGGGTGGGTCCAGACCCCATGTTACCCCTCCCCACCACCCCCTACATCAGCTTCTGTAACATATTCATCTGTTTATACAGCAAATAATAAAGTGTAGGCATGTATACCATAATGTGAGGGATCAGTGCAAAACTATTGTAACTACATATGAATAAAAAAGGAGATACGATAGTTTTGCTATAGAACCCTCAAATTATACTATATCTCGGTTAATGGATCAGGGTTATGTATTTCTTCTCCTGTGGTTACAATATAATGGTTTTTTTGGCAGACTCTTATTTAACTAGATTTTGTGTGGTATGTTGGTTGATAACAGAAAATATCTGCCAGATGTACCACTGGAAGGTTCTTAAGAAAACGATGCATCACGTATGCTTGAATGAGAATAGAATGTCTTTCAAGTTTATAATACATTTTGAAGCCTTACAAGTAAAATTCACATTGATTTTGTGGAGCGTCAGATTATTTTATTTTGCCGTAATCAGTATTTACCAGTTGTATTTAGAATAATCCTTGCCAACTAGGGAGTCCTTTTTTGCAGTCTTGAAGTATGGATCTTTCATGGGTATTTGGTGAATAATGGGAATTTGAGGTTTTTATTGAAACCGAGGCTCTTCAGCGGTTCCGATTAAAACAGTTATACCGAGGGTTGAAATTTCCCCATCTTCACTGGATACCTATGACTTGAAAACATTTTTATGTAGCAATAATTAATGCTTTGTCTGTTTATTTACACAAAGGCATCATGCAATTGTTTGTGCTATCGACATCACCGTTGACAGTCGTGGGTTAGATGAGATATTTCAGTCTGAGACTCACTGCTTAAAACTAATCTATAGATGTAACTTACCCATTTAATGGAGGGTAAGAAATGAAGAACATTACCAGCCGGGTTTGTTTATAAGGGAATCCTTTGCGAGATAATAGTCATGTTGTTGTATCACGAACGAACGAAGAAAAACAAGCCTACCTTCTAATGAAGGATTTCCTTATAATCAAACACAGCACTTGCATAATCTTATTTTATCATTTATAATAATTTGTGTATGATTTTAACCGAAATGTTTCTCTTTGTTGAATGCTCTTGGCATAATTAGGATGTCAACCTCCTCAAAAATTGACGCCAAGAATGAACATCACTGTTAGTTAAAAATATTCAGGGCTTTCTCTTTGAGCTGCAAGGAAAGTTTTGAAAGTAGGCGGGTGATTTATATTTCTTTCTTTTGTTGTTGTATTGGGGACTGCTAAAAGTAGCCGGTCAGCCAACCAAGTAGGAGAAAAATATCACTCGCCTACAGACTATTAAAGAAAGCCCTGAATATTAGTGATTATGAATTTTCTTTCACTATGAAATCCTGATCTTTCACCCATAGAAATGTAAACATATATCTTTCATTTAATTTTAATCGTAACTAAGTACTCATGACTATTTAATTACCATGCTGGGATGGAGAGTGAGAAATCGAAAGTGTGTGCTTTTACTAACATTATTAATTTTCATGTAATTCAGAACTGTTTTTCTGATGTTTACTGCCTATATAATGGTCATTTTTGTTTCTTTTTCAAACTTTATTAAATTAATTTTGATAAATTTAAAAATTAAAATTCTCATTATTTGACCTTTGGGTCTCGTCGATCACTTGCACACTTGTATTTTCTGCAGAGTTATGTACCCTGCTTTAGTCACATGACACGGTTGTGAAGCAACAGGAAACTCCAAGGGATGTCAACTCACTTGGCAGGAAGCTATATATAGGCTCTCCTGACAGTGTGTCTTATCTGAAAGGTCAAATTATGTGTCATGACCTCGTGACCTTGAAGGTTGCAGGTCAAGGTTTGTACTGTAAAATAAATAGTTGTTGCCATGGAAACATGGTTTTGAAATTAGGGAGAGTTGTAGGCTTGCCATAAATCTGCTTCTTCTGTTATAGTATTAAGTAATACGTTCTACTTTGACTTGGGCGTGTGTTTTGTAGGGGTGGAGCGGGTAACATGTTTTTTAGTTCATACTAGTAGACAATCTATGACATACTTGGAGTGTCAAATTTAGATATATTTATATATCAAGTTTTGTGTTTTACATATAGTTATTTTGACATACTAGTGATGTAGCAAAAAAACAACAATATTCTTCACAAAAATATCAGTTCTAGATCTATGACTTATTTTTATATCAAAATATTTGTATAAAATAAATCTCACTATAATGAGTTTGGTACAAAAACATCTATCCATTATAATTTGGAGAACTGTGACATGATACAAAAACACATTTGCTTTAGGCAAAATTATCAATTCTAAATCTAAGGCCATAGAAAATTAATTACCTGGTTCTCAGGCCCGCCCGCATGTCTTTTTTTGGTGCCGCATTGCCGATTTTATCTCAAAAGTAATAAAATAAAAATTGGAAATGCGCTACCGAAATATCGAAAAAAAAGTTCCGCATCCAACTTCGTTCCGGTTTTTACATGCAACTACCTCAGGGGAATCCCTAGTCTCGGCCAGCTAGACCGTATCATGCATATGTCTGGATCCGTGTAGCATAGCGTAACGAAGAAATCAGAAGCGGGCCGGGTGACCGAGGCTAGGAAATCCCCTTGTGGGTAAACTGGTGAGCGGCCGACTATCTGCCGCTCTGCTCGCTAGCTTGTGAGTGTTGCAGTCGTACGGGTACCAATCTAGGAGAGTCAGACGCTTGAGACGCTTGGAACTAGTAGGTGCTACAGAACAGGCGATTTATTCAAGCGTCTAATCGACAAAGTCTCACAACAACATGCAATAATGGCGGTGTCATCGAGTCGATTGAATCTAATACAAACTTATGATTTATTGTGATTGAAAGAAGCATATAAAGTCGGGAAGAGATGATAAGGTAATGATCGACAATAGAGATGAGCTGATCCAACTGGTTATTGCATATGTATATCGAGATATTTTGCATCAATACATGTAAAGGAATTAAAAGTTTGGATAAAAATAAATTCGCCTGCGTGTCTGTTGACCACTGTAAAATTGTAAAAAAAAATGCGCCCGCCCGCATCTCTTCTCAGAAAAAGTGGCCTGAGAACCAGGTAATTAATTTTTTGTGGCCTAAGACTCTCTTTTTTTTTATCAAAACATTCCTGTTCATCCATCTCTATTCATTAGGCCATCCTTAAAAGTTGTTAGTTTGCTTTGCAGAGACCCAAAAAGTTTTAAGTGGGTAGGTAGGTAGGACCTTTTTTCTTTTCTTTTTTACTGTATCCGACTACTGTGGTGAAAGTGTTTTACAAAACACAGTGTCCTATCTATATTATACAATACAATCTGTTTTAAATTGTCTCAATTATGTTATGTTTTCAGTTTAGATTGATTTATAATAAAAAATTAAATTGACAATATCTAGACCCATTATTGTGTGATTTGGGGTGCTATCCTAAAATATGTAAAAAAAAAAGAAAAGAAAAGTGATAAATGCTCAAAATAAAGTTAGAAAGCTGCCTTATTTGTGAGTAGGTCGGAGCATAGCTCACAAACACATTTTTAAGGATGGCCTTATATCTTTTTTTTAATGACCTAGTACAATTTTGTCAAAACATCTATATCCATCCATCACAACTTTAGAAAAAAAATGAAAGTGTTTTTCAGATCTTGTTGATCTAATTATTAATATGACGTAGCTTGATACAGGTTTACATGTATGTGGATCTATGGAATATAAAACAGCCCTACTTTATTGGATATGAATATTAAGTAAGAGCGAGCAAATGGGTAGAATTTTGTTTATCAGATGCGCAATGAATTTTAATGGTCCAAACTATTTCGCCTTGGAGAAAAACAAATCTTCCCCATCATCTTCAAAAAAGTAAAAGTTATAGATTTGAATTGATAGCATTTTGTATAAATAAATAACATGATGAAATGCCTCATAGAACGATAAGATGGTAAATATCTCATAACATTTTATGGCAAGCCTACTGTACTTTGTAAACTTTTTTTTTTACTGATTTTCAAATTAAGTTTTGTGATAAACATTTATAAATACAGTACATAGAATTTATAACCGAGTTGTCTTTTCCATTAAAACATTTTCTTGTAACAGGTGTCAGGATCTATTTGGGTTTTACTATTTCGAATAACTAGTCATAAAATTTGATTTATTTATGAAAACCAAGGTCCTTTGCGTAGACTAAACAGCACGGAACTGATGTGTCCTTCAAATGTGATCATTACCTCAGTCTCAGATGAGTGACACATTCAAAACTACCTGTAAAAAATGTAACAGTTTATCATCCCATAACATCAGTCTCAGATGAGTGACACATTCGAAACTACCTGTAAAAAATGTAACAGTTTATCATCCCATAACATCAGTCTCAGATGAGTGACACATTCGAAACTACCTGTAAAATATGTAACAGTTTATCATCCCATAACCTCAGTCTCATATGAGTGACACATTCGAAACTACCTGTAAAATATGTAACAGTCTATCATCCCCTGCAAAGCGCAAAACAATGTTTTTGGGATTTATACAAATGAGAGTTCTGTCCATTTGTCGATATGTCCACCACCTATCATTAGGTGAGCATATCTAAAAATCCATTCAAGGTGTCTTCATGAAACTTGATATGCATACGTGAAAAACAGAAGAATTTTTCAGTTTGTTCTCACAACTTTACTACATCATATTGTTTACTTAATAAGGGGGTGTTGGGTTGGGAGGTACCTATGACTACACCTTCCTGTTGATAGTTGTTATTCATACTCGTCTGCATAATTGTTTAGGTTAATCATTCTACAGAACACGTTCTGATGAATTGTGTAGGTTAATCAGTCTACAGAACAAGTTCTGATAAATTGTTTAGGTTAATCAGTCTACAGAACACGTTCTGATAAATTGTGTAGGTTAATCAGTCTACAAAACAAGTTCTGATAAATTGTTAAGGTTAATCAGTCTACAGAACAAGTTCTGATAAATTGTTTAGGTTAATCAGTCTACGGAACAAGTTCTGATAAATTATGTAGGTTAATCAGTCTACAGAACAAGTTCTGATAAATTGTTTAGGTTAATCAGTCTACAGAACAAGTTCTGATAAATTGTTTAGGTTAATCAGTCTACAGAACAAGTTCTGATATATTGTGTAGGTTAATCAGTCTACCGAACAAGTTCTGATAAATTGTTTATGTCTAACTATGGAATTAATATTGGGTGGAAGGGACTGTTGCTTTCATATAACATCATGGTTATATAACCTCTAAAACCGCTGTATATCATACATCAACTATATTTTCGCGGGTGCCGATATTTGATGCCCCCCTTTTATATCTTATTGTAGAACCTGCGATGGATTGATCCAGTTCCACAGACCGACTCTGAACACCGTATCATTACAGCAACTGTGTCGCATGGCGATCAGACGGCACGTGGCAACACAGCACGTGGATCATCTCCACTTCCCCATCAGACTGAAGGAGTATCTGAAGTACAAGGACATGTGATGTGTCCTGTGACTGCAATGGGATGTCATGTGACTGCCTACCATGTGATGGTCACGTCGTCAGACTTTATGATGACTTGCATGATATTTTTAGTTGCAAATCGAATGTTCAACTTCTACATGAAGTCCAATGTGCTACACCATTTACCAGCTGGTCTAAAGTTCTATTATTAAACTATGGGAAAATACAAGCTATCTTTCTGCTGTTAGTATGCCCAATAGTAAAATATTCTGTAATATTGCTAAAGAAATATGGCAAGTCTGGCTTCATATTATCAATCCACCACAAAGTCGCACGGTTAATGAGACCCGTATTGGATATTTCCGATTCATACTCAACATATGATGATTTGAAATCTGTCTATGACAAAGTCACAGGCAGTTAACGAGACCTGTATGGGATATTCCTGATTCATACTCAACATTTGTTGATTGATTTGTTGAAACCCTCTCCACCCCAACCCCATCCACACCGTATAGGTTATTCCAGATTCATGCGCAACATTTGTTGATTTACGCAATTTCTTCTGTTATAGAATGTACATGAAGAGGGATGTAAGTTATCAATTGCTGTGATAGTCTCATTCATACATGTATTAAATTCCTATCAACGATACATCATAACTACAAAAACCTCACTGCACTGACCAATATCTCCACCCAGTTCTCATTCCTTGCATCCACATTTTCCTTCTGGGGTCTACGTAGCACTTGAAAGTAGTGCTTTAAAAAAAAATCCCAACAAATCATGGATGAATCACATTGTTTTGGCATGAAATTGTTGGGAAATTCGGCTCTGGTGTGTGCATGTGTAATCATTATCATATCGTGTAAACACGTCTGCATCGCTATTTTGGTGTATGTAATACACACTTTTGTTTAACTACCATGTAGTTTTACTTACACGTTTATTTAACAATATTTTTTTGTGTATTATTTAAAAGTAAGCAATAAAAGAATAGTTATTTAAATAAGAGTTGTTTGGAAGGTTGTGCATCAGTTCTTTTGGAAGCTTGCATCAATTCTTGATGGATAGGTCAGAACTTCAGGATCACGCTGGAGGCTCTCGTGAAATCCTGCAAATATGACATAATCCTCTCAAGGTGATGCAAGCTTAAAAATTACTCTAGTCAAAAATTCCAACCACAGGTCCAGATATTTCACGAGAGTTTGGAGGGGAAAAAAAAGGGGCAATTAAAATTTAATTATTATAAACATTGATGCCAATAATGTATTCTTTCAAAATTAGATTTGTGTATTTGTTGGAGGTTGGAATCTTTTAGTGTTCATTGAAAAACATTGAGATTCAACATGAGGCCAAACAAAATAATATGTGTGGTTCAGGTAACACTCGCAAAAAAAATAATAGGGTAGGTAGGCTTTTTTTTTTTTTTTTTCAATAATGTTTTCAATTCTGATAATGAATTTAATATGTTAAATTACTATAATTTGACTTCGATTTTTTTGCATTATCAAAAAATAGGGTCGGTCGGGTTACCTGAACCACACATATTTTTTTATGTGGCCTTTTAACTGCTGGGTTTTATTACAGGGAAATCCTTCACAAGATATTAGGCGCATGGTTCTTTTCATGAACATAACAAGCATATATGCAAAACAAAATATGGTTGCCTTCATGTGAAGGATTTCCCTGTAATATAACCCAGCAGTAATCTAATCTAAATCAGTTTGTGTATGATTTTCAACCGAAATGTTTCTATTTTGAATATTCTCGGCAAGTCTTAAGTCGATAGCCTCAACACTACTGACTGCATGACTGAACGTCAATTATCTTTTGTGTTCTCAAGAGTTTGTTTTGTCACATTTAGTTATTTTTTATGTTCTCACGAGTTAGTTATTAATATTTGGGCTATTTGAATTTATTGTTTACCTCTGTGCTGTTTTGTTATTGTTTACCTCTGTGCTGTTTTGGTTATTATTTTGTGTTATATAGGCTCCATTGTCAATGGAGTGTCTACCTTACTATAGAATTTGCAGCACCTCTGCAGGTTAGAAGGTTCTAGGCCCATTCTCCGTATTTTATCTTGATGTAAATGGAGGATGAGCCTGGCATGTTCATTCCTGTTAGGTGCCATATAACCTTTTATGAGTTGATGCATCGTAAAACTCAATTCAATTTGTGTTATCTTGGGAAGCAAGTGTGGCTCGGAAGATGGCCTCACTGGAGCCACTGGGTTTCTCAGCTGTATCCCTAGGTAAGACACCATTCCTTAGCCCCGTCTGTCGGGCTGGGACATAAATCCGGCAGTCCCGTGTCGATCCTCCAAGCACGTTAAAGAACCATGGGGAATCTGTTCAGTAATAAAAGTAAGGTACGGTTCCTGGATAATTATGTTTCCTTCCCCTTTAAACAGCTCTCAAAGGTTTTTTGTGAATCTGTAATACATGGTTAATATGAAAAATCTCCACATCGGAAGCCATTTTGTTTCCATACTTTGCATTTTCTTTCTACACATTTTGTATTATATACTTTCTTATAACAATTTCTGCATAGTAAACAAATAATCGAGGGCTATTATATCTTGTTCTTTATTTGAATGTAGTTACCTTGGTTTTCGCATTTACCCCTCGCATATTACCACTTAATATCATGTCAACTTGATAAGAATAGCGATAAACCTGTAGGTGGGAATGGCAATATATAACAATATCTATAATTACCCGTATCTCTGCATCCATTACTAGACGCACGTTTTACATAAATTTGCACAGTATATTTTGTAAACACTTTTATTATAAGTCGACAGGAGTGATATTAATATAACATTTCTTAAATGTAGCTCGAAATTTTGAAGCTTGACGTATGAAATTTATCATCAACAAATCTTTTTGTAAACATTTTAGCAATTTAGCAATTTAAATTGAAATTTAGAAATTTCGGCAGTTTTAAAGGATATATAGAAAAGCTACGGGATGCCGTGTGTAGTTTTGCCTGTAGCCCTCCATTAATATTAGTTTTATAGTTTATTTAAATATGCAAGCTGTTCAAAAGTCAAATTTATACTGGATATCTAAATCTCTAATTTTAATTCATGATAAATCAAGATTATCATGCGAGCCTTTAAAATGTTATTAATTTGGACACATAAATAGGTGCCTACTGAAGGTCAACTATACAGCGGTTCTTTTAATCATGTAACACTCTGTAACAACTCTAGTATTATGTACATATTACTTGTATTGCTCGTTATTTTTCATTGAATTTTCTGAAAGAAAATAAATATTTATTAAGAAATTGGTTTTATTTTCAGTTACTTTTTCCAGTTTTATTTTTTTTATGCCCACATTTACCAGCAGTACTGGAGAGACATTGTGCTTTCTGGCCTTGAATCTGTCCATCATGAAGATGTGCTCTCTACCATTTTTCAAGGATTTTTTCTTGTGAAACTTCCAGGAAACCATATGAAGTGGAGACAGATATATAAAGTGCATATTGTCGGGGCATTCTGTTAGGTTGATAGCTTAAGGGATGGGGAATTGTCAATTGTCCATTAACTTTTAACTCTATAACACAATATGGCCTTCATTTTCCATCCGATCATTTACAAATCTGGCCCGATTGATTGATATCAATGAAAGCTCAGACAAGTTCCAAAACCAGCCTGATCGTACCAGTAACACCTAAGTTATGACCCTTGATTTTCTTCAATATGCTATATATATTTTGCCTTGTTAACATGATAATTATGGTCTTCATTTTTCACTGAAATTACCAAACTTGGCCAGATTTTTTAAATCTGTAAAGCTTGGACAAGTTCAAAAGCCAGCCAGTTCGGACCAGTACCACCGGAGATTCAATTACAGCCTGAACTGCTTGATCTAATACATGTGTTTTTTACCGGAGATTCAAATACAGCCTGAACTGCTTGATCTAATACATGTAGTTTTTACCGGAGATTCAAATACAGCCTGAACTGCTTGATCTAATACATGTAGTTTTTACCGGAGATTCAAATACAGCCTGAACTGCTTGATCTAATACATGTAGTTTTCGACGGAGATTCAAATACAGCCTGAACTGCTTGATCTAATACATGTAGTTTTCACCGGAGATTCAAATACAGCCTGAACTGCTTGATCTAATACATGTAGTTTTCACCGGAGATTCAAATACAGCCTGAACTGCTTGATGATTCAAATACAGCCTGAACTGCTTGATCTAATACATGTAGTTTTCACCGGAGATTTAAATACAGCCTGAACTGCTTGATCTAATACATGTAGTTTTCACCGGAGATTCAAATACAGCCTGAACTGCTTGATCTAATACATGTGTTTTTTACCTTAGATTCAAATACAGCCTGAACTGCTTGATCTAATACATGTAGTTTTTACCGGAGATTCAAATACAGCCTGAACTGCTTGATCTAATACATGTAGTTTTTACCGGAGATTCAAATACAGCCTGAACTGCTTGATCTAATACATGTATTTTTTACCGGAGATTCAAATACAGCCTGAACTGCTTGATCTAATACATGTAGTTTTCGTTCAAGGTCAATGACCAGTAAAACCTAGCTTAAAATAATGTAATATAAAAGTACTGGTATGTACTACCCAATATAGGTTGATCTAGCATGGAACTATACTCAGTTGCAAAAGAAAGTGTACACTGAGTTTTGTTTTGATTTAATTGTATAAAGTGTTTTTCTATAGAATTAAATTGACAAATTCCAAAATGAATATGCTATGTTTGGTTCCAAAGTTTTTATCATTCCATTGCCAATATCATGTCATTTGTTTTTCAATAGGTCACATCATTAAGGGACTGTCGCTTGATAAAAAAGATAGGGTGTAAAGTAAAACTTTCAAAGTGTACACTTTCTTTTGCAACTGAGTATATAAACACACTTGGTTGATCTGTTTGCGAGAAACTGAGTTCAAGGCTTCAATATTGATACCATCGTGTAGCATCTGTCCTATGACATATTTGGTTTATTCCAAAATTGCAAGACAATAAACACCAGCCACTGAAATAAAGTAATTGTGTGAGTGGAGAGCGGGTTCCTACCAGCTACCAGTCTGACTGAATCTGCATCTGAATACTTTTATCAGAATTGTTCTGAAATGTTTGGATACAATTCCAAGGATACATAAAATAGAATGTAATACGTACACTCTGTGAACTTTGTTTTTGTTCATGCTCATTAAAGGTTTTCATCATGATCCCTGCATTGTTTCAGGTGACATATCACTAGAGCAGTGGCAGAAAAACAATAACGTGGCTCCAGCGTAAATGGAGTATCTACAATAGAACTTGCAGCAACTCTGCAGTTCAGGGTGAGAAGGTTCTAAGCCCGTTCTCCATATTTTATCTCGATGTACATGGAGGATGAGCCTGGCATGTTCATTCCTGTTAGGCGCCATATAACCTTTCACGTGTTGGTGTGCCTTAAAACCCCAATTCAATTAATTACATTGAGACGTGGCATATCAGCTGTTGTTTGCTTCTTGTAATTTGTAAAAAGAGTCCTGATAATTTGGGACATTAAAACTATTTGGAGGAAATGAGCATTATATTCATTGCAAATGAATCCTAATATATGTTTTTTAGAATCACAAATTTGTGCTTGATTGACACAAATTGTAATTAAAAGTTAGGAAAATAAGGTCTCTCTATAAAGCAGGAAAACTTGCTGAGAAGATTTGACGAATGAATTGAATTGGGGTTTTAAGGCGCAACAACACATGAAAGGTTATATGGCACCTAACAGGCATGAACATGCCAGGCTCATCCTCCATGTACATCGAGATAAAATGTGGAGAACGGGCCTAGAACCTTCTCGCCCTGAACTTCAGAGTTGCCGCAAATTCTCTGTCGACACTCCATTTACACTGGAGCCATTTTATAGTTTTTCTGCCACTGCTCTAGTGATATGAGCGAGATGGCACCTGAAACAATGCAAGGGTCATGATGAAGACCTTTAATGAGTATGATCAAAAAATTATAAAATGAATTTGGGGGGCGGGGGGAGGGGTGGGTGTGGAGGGGTTCGTAACCCCTCCAACGGGATCTGCAGTGGCCCTATTTTTTGCACCGTAACCAAACGGGGCCCCCGGAACCACACGGGGCTTTCAAGTTATTTAGTTATCGAAGTCTACATTTAGAGATGTATCTAAATTTATAAAAAGCTCAGCTATACTTTCTATTAAGGCTTTTGGAGTCGATTACACTCCACCCCATTCCACAACTCCACTTTTGCACTCCACGTTTTGGTGTCGATGTTACTGTTTTGGAGTCCACTCACTCCACCCCTCAGCTTTTTAGCACATGCCAAAAACATGAACATCATGCCTGTACATGTTTAGATGTTGTTTACAACAGCACATGGTGTATGCCTCCAGCACAATCCTATTATAATTCCAGATATCAGACATAATGGCCCAGATATTGTTTGTTTGTTTGTATGGTGTTTTACATTATTTTCAACACATGTAAGGTTATATATGACGGTCGATTTTTTGTGGTGGAGGCAGACCACCCACTTTTCCTGGTAGAACCAGTACTGAACACCTCCCACCATCCGTAAGAATCAACAGGTCAAGCTCCAGTGGGATTCGAACTAGCAGCGGTAAGAGGCGAAGGTTTATAACGCAACATCGTTAACACGCTGCCCAGATATTGACAAAGCACCAAGGTTAGCAGCCCAGATATTGACAAAGCACCAAGGTTAGCAGCTACATAACATTTAAGACCAGGGCAAATCCAGGGGCTGGGGGTGCACAATGTAAGTCTGTTGCAATCATGTTATTCAATAAACTTTGTATAACATGGCCATTCAATAACAATGAAGCAAACCTTGACATAAAATTTAGGATTTATTTTTACAAATACGATCATAAAATATAATAAATATCAAATATGTTACACTTCTTGTAATTTATACTAAAAACAAATCATGGGTATATTGCAAAACCTGAAACAAACTTGTCAAACAAAATAAATATATTTTCAAAAAATAAAAATAAAAGTAAAAACCAATACAATCTGTAGCCCTTGGAAATAAAAACAATAAAAGGCTTGGTGTACGGATTCATTCTGGTAAAACTACAGGGTAAGATCCCATGACATACGGGTTCACTCTGGTAAATTAAAGGGACAGACAGCAATCTTGATAAAAAAATAAATATTTTGATTATTAAAACCTATGGCAGAATAATGAAGAAAAATCTAATGAAAACTCCAAATCTCATTAATATCTCTTATTTGATCATATGCAACATATGTACATGTTTAGACAACCAGACTATATTTATTGTATGCCTCCAGCAATATATAATTATAGATGCCAGCTGTGATGAATATTAATATAGGGCCCTGATGCCAGACATGCTGACCCAGATATCGACAAAGTACCATATACATTTATAAACGGAGGTGCTGAAATAAATACTAGTGCTTTTAAAATATGACAGCAGTATAATTGACCCAGATATGACTAAGCTCAAGGTTATAGGTTTACCACCACTAATTACATGTAAGCCTCCGAGGTGTAGTCGAATGTAGTTCCTATAATAAAAGTAATCCCTCCTTTTTTGTTGAAAAAGGGCATTATAAGTATAGGAAAACTGCCCATTTCTATTCGATTTTGTGGTTGTATGTATAAGAAGCGTATTAATAAGTTTTACTGGACCACTGATGAACATTTTCGAAATTTCGACTCTATGCTTACACTTGGTGAGCAATGAAACAGTCAATGAAAACAGCTGTTACCCTTGACCTGTTTAGTAAACCAACAAGAACTTTCATTTTTCAAGTGGAAAATTAGTTTTCTATATGAAAAATTACACTGCTGCATTATCCATACTTGAGTTGAATTTGCTATGGTATAATACCTATACAACACAATGCAACAAGTATTTTATGTGACCAGGGGCGGATGCACCCTTAAAAGTTAAGAAAATGAGTTTTGTCTTGAAAAACTGACCTCCTAAATGGAAGAAAATGCATTTATACCTCTGACATTAGCCTATAAAAAGTTTTAAAAGGACTTCTTTTTTTTGCGTGGAGGGAGTGGCTTTTAATTTCAATAGTTGAGCCCCTATTATAGCTCAAATTACAGAATAATTTAAAGCATGAGTAAATACTTTTTTCCTTCTTATTAACAATAAGTTGTTGCCTCTTTTTAAGGCAGAGAATCTACTTATGTCATTTTTATAAATAAACATTACTAAGCACTAAACCATCACTTCATTTGCTTCACAATTTCGAGCTACGTATAAAAAGTATTAACCATTTCGATGCCAAAAACAGCTTTTGTTTTAACACATGCACACTGAGCACGGCACCAAAGGTGACTTTCATTTTAGTCCAAAGGTGACTCTCATTGTAGTCGTAGCCACGACATATTAAAATGTATGAAGAACAAAAGAAGGTTATCGAGCACAACAATTTAGGGACACAGTTTACACATAGGAACATTGATATAATTGTTTGACTTAGATATAAAAAATGATTGGTAAGGATGCGATTTTCATATTTTTATATCGGTTTCTAAGCGAAGTATCAAAATTACCTCCCATATATTAAAAACAACTTTATACAAACATATTGGTTGAACCAGTTTATGTTTGGCATTGACAAGAATTATTCTGTCAGTTTGAGAACTGATGAAATGTATTCACAAACTATTGTTATTTTTCAACAAAAACATTCCGAATTTCATCATTTTCTGCCCTAATCTCACTCTCACAACCTTGTCCCAATATGACCTCTTGCATACTGGCACACTGCCAGACACAATGTTTACCACTAAATGTCTGATTATATGTGCAACATCACAGGATACACTACAGTTATGTGCTAAAAATAGACACCACTTGCATTGGCCCAGATAAGGAACAAGGTCACTGTAGTTGATCACTGTGGAAAATCGACTAATCATTTACACATGACACTGGCACAGAAATCAACCAATGAAATAAATGTGCAAATTTCAGGGGCAGATTCAGGGAGCAGATGTATCTGGCATGCACTCCCTAAAATGAAAAGTTATAAAAACATATGGTTGCTGTTGCTGCTGAGAGGGTTATTGCTGCTGAGGAGGCTGTTGCTGTTGCTGAGTGGATTGTTGCTGTTGCTGTAAATACTTGCTCTTCAGCACCAATACTACTTATTGTAACGTGAATGTATAACTTCTGCTACTATTACTGTTCACATTGATGATGCTGATGCAGTTGCTGCTGATAACAATGTCACATGGCAATTATGTGCCAATGGCGTACTGTTAATGTAACAAACCATACTAATGGAGCATGTATGGTCTAGCTGGGTCTTTATATGTAAATTCAAATAATGTATCTTTTTGCTTGTTTCTTTGATTGTCGTCTGTCAACAGAATGTTTCAGGCAAGTGAAGACCTTATCTGAGTTAATCTCGAACGATTCCTGAAAATTAGAAAACATTTTTTTTCTTTAATAATATTAGAAAATAAATATTTACAAGTTTTTAAATCTAAGGCCAATTTTCTTTTATTATTAAGTTTGCATATTATTTCTTTTAAATTGAGACAAAGGGTGAAAGACAGATTGTGAAATAAACATTTAAGTACTCTCATTTTTCACTCTCTTTTTTTCCTTCATATTTTAACTCAAAAAAATAGGGTCAGAGGATAATGTAGACTTATTAATAAAATATATAATGGCCTAAACTAATGTAAAATCCTACGAAAATGCTATCTGTCCGTAGATTTCTGTATTTCTACAGACTTTAAAAATATGTAATCGCTAGCGAGCATTTCAATATAATTCGATTTTTAACAAATTCATTTGTTTATTCTCAAACATACATGCTGATATAATGGTAACTCTTAATAAAAACTTTTATATAATATAGTAAATTAGTGAGACTCATGCCATGCATATACACTTTAGTCATGTACATATGCTTCTAGTGTTAATGTATACATCCATGCTCCTTGACTTGATTGCAATTTTTTAGTTTTTGTCTAGTGAATTATTTTTGGCTGTCAATGTCAAATAATATAATACTTTTACTATTTATTTCTCTACTTTCTATACATTGTGCATGTCTACGGCAAGGGACAGGGGACGCAAAGAAACGCAACTCCGGAATTTCCGCTATATATTGTATGTACAATATGCTGCTGTTAATCGAATGGTAGACGGCTACGTATGACCTTCCCTTTCGGAAAAAAAACTAAAACAACACATAACACAGCAAACAGTATTCCTTCAAAGTTTCATTATTGACAGAGTACACGTTTGGCTCAAGCACAATTTTGCAAACTCCTTAAGTTAAATACAGTACAGAAATGGATCAATTTTTCAAAGAGGAAATTCATCATTTATGAATTTCATGAATTTCTTGTTACAAAGTGTACTGTGATTAAAACATCTACAACATCACAATTGTGTCCTTTCTCTAACTAACTGCAACTTGTTTTTTTTACAAAACATCTTGGGATTTCTTTGGAATATTATGGGGAATTGTGTGCAGTATATACAATATATAGCTGAAATTCTCGAGTTGCATTTCTTTTTCGCTTCAGTATACATAAAGAAGGTACCCCCAAAAATTACGTTTCCATGACTGGCTTTTTTCTCAAAAATAGGAGAAATGCTTCTACGCTAAATTCAAATAACATCAAAATGTTTCATGATTCAGCTGAGAATGATTGTTTTGTTCGCTTGTCTCTTTGTTTCCCAATAACCCACCCCCAAATATCCTGCCACAGTCCAATCTGGATCCTCCTCTGGAGGTGATGCAACTTATTTGGTAGACTGGCATTAGTCCCTAATGTTTTAACCAATATTAGAGAATGCTTCCCTATGCTCTGAAACAGGCAAAAGTCTCCATTTCTATAACTTGTATGATCTTATCTTATCTGAACATTAAACATAAATCGACGTGAAAAACAAAACTTGAAATTAGAAAGCCCTTTTTAACGACCAGTAGATTGTATTTACATGAAAACAATTATATTTATGAATTGTTACACTTTTTGTAGACGATACCAGTCTACTTATTTGGTTGAGTGGTTTAATGTGCTCAGTGAAATATAGATGAATTATTACAAACATGCATTAACTTCAACAAGAAATTTAATTAATATTCCTTTATGGGAGGAAGGGGCAATACATATCCCATTAAACTAAAGCAATTCATGTTTAATTGAGCCATAATACCCAATCCCATCTTGAGGACAAACCACTTCATATTAAAAATAGTATACTTATTTAAACACATTACAAACAGAAATATCAGGGGGAAATTCATGGCTGAACAAACAGAATCTTTTAGAATAAAATATATATAGTCTACATTTTCTATCACCCATATAATTATTATACATAGGAAACATACTCATCTAAAATGGTTGAACAAATAGAATCTTTTAGAAACAGGTTCATTTTAAAACTGTCAGTGGACTCCATCAGTAGCAGGGGAACTATTGTGTTAAAATACACGTTTAATGCTCTTTTGAAATTTTTCATATTGGCGAGCATCAACATATGCAGTTACATAGAACGTCAGAATAATAAAAAAAAAACTGCATAGGAGCCAATTTATTAGGCTACAGGGGAACATCAGTATAAATATTAGCTTGGTGAAATGTCAGTGACCTTGCACACTCAGATAGTGGTTCCCCTTTAACCTATGACAAATAGCTTAACCTACAAAAATTGTTCTTTGTGAAAAGAAGTTGTTATCAATTTCCATAAAGGTCACCTTAAAGTAGACTGACATTGTTTTATTTATAAATTATTACAGGTTTTATAGAATTATTGGTTTATACAATACCATCTATTAAATTAGTAATTAACAGAATTGATTTTTATCAGATCTCTGAGGGAGTACACCTTCTCAGTGCCTGCCATAGCAGCATACAGTAGCTGAGGTACAGGAGTTAAAGGGGGTACATCAGGCATTTTGCGGGATCTAGGGGTCCGACTTGTAATTTACATATAATGATATTTTCTATTCTAAAGCACCTAAACATTTATGAAAGAGCTTAAAAATGTTGCTTATTTACATGGAAATTCATTCTGCACAGAAAATATGTGCTAACCTACATTATGCACCGTTATAGTTTATTTAAGCATTTTTTGCCTGATTTCATTCAAAATCGAGGATGACTTAAGTCGTGTACAACATAATGCTAGTAAAAAAACATATTTTGGTTGATATTGCATTTATCATGAAATGGAACATTTTTGAAATTAGATTCTTCTTGAAGAAGCCTTAGAGGAACCTCCTTTAAAAAGTGAGACAAACGCAAATACATGTATCAGTAGTAGTACAATAATTATTGGCAATAAACAAGTGAATGCTTTTAACTGTGAGTGCAGTGTACCATTGCATTATGACGCATGTGCACTACACCTTGAACACTAAATAAAACAGTTAAAATCTGACCGAGTTTTAATGAAAGAAGTTTATACAAAATTTGAAAATCTAGTCCATCTGATTGGATTGAAAAGTAGGTTGGTTAACCACTAAAAGATTGTATTTTAAAGTTCACTTTCTCCAGTATATAATTTATGACACAATGTTACAACTAGGTCACGGTTGGTAAGATATGCACTGTATATATTATAACACAAATACATTATGCTCAGTCTGATCATCATTTATAGCTGTCATAATGCAGTAATAACTTTGGGAAAGTTAATGTACAGTGAGGGCTGAAAGAAATTAAGTGACTTCTTTTTACAATTTAACAATCCCATAAATGAAAACATTACTCTGCATTATTGTAATAAACCACTATTTCATGCTTTAAAATTATTATACTTTATTTACAACAATAATATATGTAAAATCATGTAACCTTTTTATTAAGACACCTATCAGTGATATTTGATAACCCATTTGTCATTCCTAATTTAAGTTCAGGTCAAATATATGTGCCCTTGTCTCAACATTTGGTATTTATTTTCAAGTTTAATTGTGAGTCAGGTTTTAATTATATTTAAATATTTATCTTTCACTGATGAAGGCCATTGTTTTGATAAAAATAGGAAATGCACCCGATATTGGTAGTTTATTCTACTATTCCTTGGTTTATTCTGGTATTTAATATTTATTTTACACTAAGCCTTTCATTTTATCAAGCATTGATCACTTCTTGTGATATTATAATTATTGCATAGTAGTGCTGGGTATCACTTCCCAACAAGAGGTCAATGACCTTGAAGCTCTACTGATTGATTTTGATAGCCAGAGTATGTTGTAGGATGAGCGTAGGTGTTATAATTGTCAGATATTGAGAAGCTTAGGCATTCAAAACCTAAGGAATTCTGGAAATTTTTTAAAAGTAGTAATAAAAAGATTAGTCATAATATTACTATTGAGTCGTTTTATGATTATTTTTCTGGACTTGGAAATGATATATTGAATATAAAAAATGATGATGCAGAGGCATTTGCTATGAATCATGATTTTGATAATTTGGATGGTGCAGATGAACAGCTAGATAGGCCGATAACTGTATCTGAAATATTAGAAGCTGTTAAAAACCTTAATCGTGGTAAATCTACTGGTAGTGATTTTTTAATGAATGAATATTTTATAGAATCTATTGATATTTTATCGTCACATGTTTGTGACATATTTAATTCCATTTTGAACAGTGTTTTTTTTCCAGTAAAATGGACAGAGGGTGTCATGATACCGTTACATAAAAAGGGAGATAAAAATGATGTAAACAACTATAGGGGTATTACATTAGTTAGCTGTTTATCTAAACTGTTTACATCGATATTATGTAAACGCATGGTTACCTTTTGTGATGAAAATAATACACTGTCCGATGCACAATTTGGATTTAGAAAAGGAAGATCTACTGTTGATGCATTATTTGTGTTGTTAACCGTTATTCAGAAATATGTAAACGAGAATAAAAGGTTGTATTGTGTATTTGTTGACCTTAAAAAAGCATATGACTGTATTTATAGAAATGCATTGTGGTTAAAAATATATAACCAGGGAATTCAAGGTAAAATGTGCAGAATAATAAGAGATATGTATTTAAAGATAAAGTCTTGTGTCAGGTCTTGTCAAACTTATTCTGAATTCTTCGAATATGCTGTAGGTTTACGTCAAGGGGAGGTAATCTCTCCAATCTTATTTTCTCTATTTCTTGAAGACTTAGAGTTGTTTTTGCAACAAGATATAAATTCTGGTTTAAAGATAGGTGATATTGTTTTAATGTTACTACTTTTTGCTGATGATATGGTTATCCTTGGAAATTCACCAGAAGAAATACAGAGTAGCCTCGATTTGTTAAATTGTTATTGTAAAAAATGGAGTCTTGAAGTGAATACGCTTAAAACTAAAGTTATGGTTTTTAGGAAAAGAGGTAGACTATTACCAAATGAGGAATTCACTTATAATAACAGTAAATTAGAAGTAGTTGATGATTTTAATTATTTGGGTACCGTGTTTAATTATACTGGTAATTTTTCACTTAACCAAGAACAATTAGTTGGTAAAGCTTTGAAAGCCCTTAATGTTTTATTAGTAAATTGTCGTAAATATAAACTTAAACCTAAATTACTTTGTCAACTTTTTGATGCATTTGTTGGCTCAGTCTTGGGTTATGCATCGGAAATATGGGGCTTTAGTAAGTCTAAAGAAATTGAAAGAATACACTTAAAATTTTGTAAGAAAATATTAAATGTTAAAGTAAGTACTTGTACAGCTGCTGTTTACGGTGAATTAGGACGTTATCCTTTGTATATTTCACGATATGTTAAAATTGTTAAGTATTGGTTTAAGTTGTTAAATACTGATAATATTATATTGAAACAGGTTTATAATATGGCCTATGACGAGTGTGTTAATGGCAAAAAGAACTGGTTATCTAATGTTAAAACGTTACTGTATGAATATGGTTTCAATTGGGTATGGGATAACCCTGATACAGTTGTTTGTAGGTCATTTGTATTAGTATTCAAACAAAGAATAATCGATTGTTTTTTGCAAAAGTGGTATGCAGATAAACAAAATTCTGGTGTCTTAGATTTGTATAACAATGTGAAAAATCATTTTCATTATGAAATATACTTAGATGTATTGCCATGCGATTTAAGAAGTTTAGTAAGTAGAATAAGGTTATCGTCACATTCTCTAAGAATTCAAGCAGGTCGGTATGGTATCAATAGGATTGAAAGAAATGAACGTTTTTGTCAATATTGTAATACTCAAGATATTGAAGATGAGTTTCATTTCATTCTAAAATGCCCATGTTACTCCGATATAAGGAGGAAATACATAGCTCAATATTATTGTAATAGACCAAGTATGTTTAAATTCATCGAATTATTGCAAACTGAAAACAAAATGATTCTTTTAAAATTGGCTTTATATCTCAAATGTGCGATGTCACATAGAATATCTATAACGCATGTGTGAACACTTTATAGATCATCCTCTTTAGAGCTGATATAAATCATATACTTTGTATGTTACACGTGATTTAATAATGTATTTTGTAATTGTTGTATATATATTATGATGATGTACTTAACGTACAAGTCAATAAAAGTATGTTCTGTTCTGTTCTGTTCTGTTATACTTTGGGAAAATCTTACAGAAACATTTTCATTTTAATTTTTGATTTACAACCAGCTGACTTCATTGTTTCTGAAAAGCAAATACAAATTAAATCAACACCCCCCCAACCTTTCTTTTTATCTTTCCCACCTGTGTGTCAGTTTGCTTGCACTCAAATAAAAGTATAGTTTTCACTCCCAGATCAAACAGGCCGTTAATAGTATAAGGTCACTTTAGCATAATTTTCGACAAGGATCAACATCATGTCATAATGATCATTTTAGAAAAAGTCCCATATCAATATCACTTATAGTTTTCAAGCAGTAGTCGCTACAAACTTGTATTTTGAAAATCTGTTTTTAGCCATGGTGGCCATCTTGAATTTCCGGCCGACCTGAAATTTTACTAGGATCAATTAGACATCAAGAGCAACATTCCTGTGAAGTTTCATGAAAATCCGTCAAGTAGTTACAGAGGAGCAGTCGCTACAAGTTTTTACTAGATAACTCCATGTAAACAAAAATTGCCGCTGACAGCAATGTTTACGGTAACATCAAATCAAAATGATTTTTGACAAGGACCAACATCATCTCATGCTGACCATTTTAGAAAAAGTCCCATATCAATATCACTTATAGTTTTTAAGAAGTAGTCGCTACAAACTTGTTTTTGAAAATCTATTTTTAGCCGTGGCGGCCATCTTGAATTTCCGGCCGACCTGAAATTTTGCTAGGATCAATAAGACATCAAGAGCAACATTCCTGTGAAGTTTCATGAAAATCCGTCAAGTAGTTTCAGAGCAGTAGTCGCTACAAGTTTCCATTAAATAACTATGTAAACAAAGATGGCCACTGGCGATGTTTAACGTCGCACCAAAATTACTTTTTGACAAGGATCAACATCATTCCATACTGATTATTTTAGAAAAAGTCCCATATCAATATCACTTATACTTTTCAAGAAGTACTCGCTACAAACTTGTTTTTTGAAAATCTATTTTTAGCTGTGACGGCCATCTTGAATTTCCGACCAACCTGAAATGTTGCTAGGATCATTTAGACATCAAGAGCAACATTCCTGTGAAGTTTCATGGAAATCCGTCAAGTAGTTTCAGAGGAGTATTCGCTACAAGTTTTTACTAAATAACTCTAGGTAAACAAAGATGGCCGCTGGCAGCCATGTTTAACATCAAATCAAAACGATTCTCGACAAAGACCAACATCATGTCATGCTGATCATTTTAGAAAAAGTCCCATATCAATATCACATATAGTTTTCAAGAAGTAGCTACAAACTTGTTTTTTAAAAATCTATTTTTTAGATTTGGTGGCCATCTTGGATTTCACATCAACATGAATTTTTGCTAGGATCAACTAGACTTCATGGGCAACATTTCTGTAAAGTTTCATGAAAATCTATTCAGTAGTTTCAGAGGAGTAGTCGCTACAAAAAAAGTTTATGGACGGACGGATGGACGGACGACGGACACCGCACCCCGGCATAAGCTCTGCTGATGCTAAAAACGTATCACAATATAATGTAATACAAGATATCATAATATATTTTCTTGTACAATTGCATTGATAATTTCAATAGACTTTGCCATTTTCCTGGTGTACTTCGATGCAAATGACATAACGTGATGCACTGTTGGATGTGAATGAGAAATATTGCGCATTGCAGTTCCGAGGTTGACAATGTCTACTTTCTGTTCTGTATTCAACATTGAGTAATGTCTTCGTAAAATGAGTTACCAAATGTGTTGTGCTTAGCTCCCTTTTTAAAACTTTTTAAGCCCAAAGTGATCCCAAACACACGATTTTGCTCTTTTGTTTTTAACATTTCTCAAACACTTGAGTTGGCCATGCTTGTCTGAGTGCATGGTACCCAGCATTACATATGCGCACATTTTGATAAGCGAACACCAGATATTATTGAAAGTGCATCTATTTTTACCTATGATGGTACCCTGGCTTCCCAATACATGTATGTGTATTCACGATTGTATCAACAAGGGAACCATACAAAGTTAAAAATAGATCTTACTCGTAGATTACGATTTACTTTCATAATCAAAACATAGAGAAAAGAAAAACAGAATGAACCGGTATGCTAAAAAATATCACGGTACACATTATTTTGAGGTCTTTATCACAATACACCGATAAACCGATAATACTGCGCAGCACTATTGCTTTGGGTTGGGTGTAATATGGTTGTTTATTATATACCTATCAATAATATATACATAGTACCTTCATTTTCTTACAATGGAATACAACAACCTGTATCACACTACAGGTTATCACTATGCTACTAAAAATAGAATTAGTATCACTATCTTACTAAAAATAGAACAGCGGTTTTTCCATTGATTCAAGCAAGTTTTTCGCCACTTTGCGCGAGAATGTCATGACGACGTTATGTTATACAAACAAAACAAGTATGTCAGACCAATGAACACCAACACCTTAAAACTACATACATTTTCTCGCTGCACTTTATCGAGAAATACTATGCTTTATTGAATGTGTATGCACCGCCTCTCGTGTGATCCTTTGATCTGGCATTTACCTACTCGAGGTGATACAAACTTCCAGAACATGTTACTCTAGTAATAATCCTGTTTTTCTATGCTTTGTATATAATATTACCTTTACACATATCACTTTATAAAATATTTACTTACTTACATATTAAACAAAATTTAAAACTCAAAGCAGATCGAAGAATCACCTGAATATATAAAGGGAAGTAAGCGCATATTATAAAGTTCTACAGGTATTATAGAAGAACGACAGGGTGACAAAGCTTCATGCATGATACTTGCACAACACAAGAAGTGCTTTTTGAGAAATGTAGGAATTATCAATGAGCCAAAAATGCTAAAATGGACAAGTAGTTATTAAATATGGGTCACACACGGAAATCCACCAATATTATTAAGTTAATGTTATTTTTAACTAATTGACAGAATAAAAAACATTGTAACAAAGAAACAAAACACATAAAGCAAAAAAAAAAAAAAATCATAAATTGTGCACAATTATAATTTTAATAAAAATGCTGATAAGTCATAATTATCATTTTGAAAATTCCAAATATGTTTTCCCTGTTCTTTATTAAATAGTATACAATATTTCTTCAAAATGTCAGTTAAAGTTAAGTTTCCCAACCCTTGTATAGATTTTTCCAGTTTTAATAATTAAAGATGATAATTTAACACTTGCAGTAAAAACAATAAAATTGTAAAAAACCTATGCAAATGTTAACAATTAAATACAGGTATATTGCACATAATTTTACATATTTAAATCCTATTGGAAAGGCACCATATAAATTATGCAAAAACAAAAAATACGTGTGTTTCCACGAGCCGGACCAGCTTTATTTTTTGGCGCAAACTCTATTTTCCTTTCTTTTTTTATTGTGTGAAGTTTCATGAAAATCGGTCGAGTATTTAGAGAGGAGTAGTCGCTACAAGTTTTTACTATATAACTCTATGTAAACAAAAATGGCCACTGGCCGCCATGTTTAACATCGAATCAACATGATTTTCGACATGATTATGTTATGCTGATCATTTTAGAAAAAGTCCCATATCAATATCACTTATAGTTTTCAAGAAGCAGTCGCTACAAAAAAAATTTATTATTTTTTAAATCTATTTTTAGCCGTGGCGGCCATCTCGAATATACAGCCAACCTGAAATTTTGGTAGGATCAACTAGACATCAAGATCAACATTCCTGTGAAGTTTCATGAAAATCTGTCAAGTAGTTTCAGAGGAGTAGTTACTACCAGTTTTTACTATATAACTATGTAAACAAAGATGGCCGCTGGCAGCCATGTTTAATGTTGAATCAAAAAGATGTTCGACAAGGACCAACATCATGCCATGCTGATCATTTTAGCAAAAGTCCCATATTAATATCACTTATAGTTTTCAAGAAGTAGTCGCTACGAATTTGTTTTTGTTTTTAATCTATTTTTAGCCGTGGCGGCCGTCTTGAATTTTTGGCCAACATAAAATTTTGCTAGGATCAACTAGTAGTTTCAGAGTAGTGGCTACAAAAATAGTTTATGGACAGATAGAAGGACGACGGACACCGCAACACGGCATAAGCTCTGCTGATCTTTGATCAGTAGAGCTAAAAACCAAGTTTAGCCAGTAGATTAAAAGCAAAAGAAAAGAAGTAGCTATGGGAAACACACATATTTTTTTTTTTGCCTGATGAAAATATAAATCATAAAGTGCAGTGCTTCAAAGTGGAAATGTTTCCATGCAGAATGTATACACAAGGCCTGGAACATGCGAGCTATAATTATAGATAAAAAATAAGTACCATAAATATCAATATGTATAAGGTTCTCAATTTATTTTTCATTTGTTTTTCATTCTGGTAATTAAATTTCAGACAATACCAATAATTTCTTCCCAAAATGCCTGTCAGAAAAAGAAATTCAGATTTTAAAACCAAACTTAAATAATTAATGGAAATACATTCAAAAAAACATTCCTGCACTCTGACTTAGCTTAGTGTTATCGGATCTTTTCCAAACTTGGTCAAATAGTATATGGGCACAATGTCTAGGCCAAGTTCAACAATCGACCCTATCGCCCCTGTAGTTCCAGGGTTATGACCCTGGGAATAGTAAAAAATCGCGAAATTAATGGTGTCTGCACACTAACTTGGGCAATTGTTATCTAATCTTCTCCAAACTTATATATGGACATTATATGGGCATAATGTCTCGCCTAAGTTCACTTTTCGGCCCAATCGCCACAGTACTTCCAGAGTTATGGCAAAATTCACGAAATAACTGTTGTCCGAACTCTAATTTCGGTAATTGTTATCCAATCTTCTCCAAACTTGGTCAACTTGTATATGGGCACAATGTCTCGCCTAAGTCTGATTTTCGACCCGATCGCCCCAGTATTTTCAGAGTTATGTCCCTTGGAATGGTAAATATTTATGAAATAAAATGTTATAGCGGGGGCATCCGTGTCCCATGGACACATTTCTAGTTTATACATTTTATTTTTGATATTAACGGTAATTATTGTAAAGGGACAACACTGTAATATAAAGTACAATGAGTTATAATCTGGCCAAGCTTGGTTAATCCGATGAAAAAATAAAGGCCCTATCGTTTTGGCAAGACCAAAGTTAACAGACGGACGACGGACGTTCAAAAAGAGCGAAAGCAATCTTGCAAACTGGAAGATTGGTTTTTCATATTGATATTTATAATATCTTATAACAGTAATGTTATATTATATATGTTCATAACATCGGAACACCGACAACCTTTCCCAAAACTAAACACCAGAAAGTGCCCGTCTTTCTTTGCGCACCGACGGGAAGTGGTAGGTGTTGCTGCGACTCAATCTGTGCAAAGCAAAACACAACAATCAACACTGCTTGAGATATATGTACAACAGTTATATTACAGGCAGATACAATAATAATGACCAGGGGCGAAGCTGGTCCAATTGAAATAGTAGACCTAATCAGATGAGAAGTTGCTAGGTGGGTATAGGGGCATGCTCCACAGAGGTTTTTTAAAAAAATAAATGTAATATGGTGACTTTTAAAGAGTTTATTGTGACTTTTTTTTTTAAACAAAAGAATACCACTATAGTCATTTTTTTTGACAGATTTCCAGGTTTTATTGACAAAACATTTTTCTGAACTTTGTGTTTCAAAAAGTCTTCATTTCAAAATATTTTATAACCCTCAACCCCTATACCCCACTTCCTGTTTTAATGCATTTTTAGCGTTTTTGCAGTTTTCATATCAGAGGAAAATTATAGACCTGTTCCTGAAGTACCTACAAGCAGCTACGCCACTGATGAGAAACAGATTTCACACAACATGTATATACATGTGTAACAGCTGCTGCATAACAGGCCTTAAAATCTGAATTAACTATCATAGTCGACATGTATATACATGTGTAACAGCTGCTGCATAACAGGCCTTAAAATCTGAATTAACTATCATAGTCGATTCTGTAAACCATCAAAAATGTGGGTTTTTTTTCCTTAAAATATTCTATCAATTTATTGACTGGTAAACAGAATCTACTTCATTGTTTATAAATTGAAGCAACACATGACAATCATGACTGACCAAAAAATGTATAGGGAGTGTGTATTTGAAATAGCTTCAAGATCATAACAGTTCTGATGATGATGATGATGATGATGATGAATGACAGCAGGGAAAGCATTTTTTTTATTGACCTTCTTAGCCCCAAATCTTTAGGGGTCATTGTTGCACCATGGGTACTATTAAATTTCAAGACTGTATAACTGTGAAATTATAGGTTTAAAAGTAACAGTGTGGAAAGGCTATTCATAATCAGGTAGCCTTGACCTTGACGTACTAACGCTGATGGGGTCATTGTCGTATCGGGTACTACGGAAAGGTATCCGGGGTACATTTATGTATACAGAAAATCTTTGAATTCCAGAACGGCCCCCAAATATACAGAAACGTACCCGGACAAACAAGATCTCATTGGCGGAATTGATTTAGAACTTGATAAAACAACTATTTGTTTACTTTTTTGCACGGGGTTTGATGATAAACAATATTGTTTAAGTAGTTGTTTGATCAAGTTCGAAATTGTTTCAATTCTGCCAATGAGATCTTGTTTGTCCGGGTACGTTTCTGTATATTTGGGGGCCGTTCTGGAATTCAAGGATTTTCGGGTACATTTCTGTATACATAAATGTACCCCGGGTACCTTTCTGTAATACCCGATACTACAATGACTAACCCAAAATCAAAATAGGTCATTCTTGCATACTATTTGTTAAAACTTTCAAGATTGAAGGTATAAAATTTACAAGTTACAACATGGAAAAGGTTCTTCATGAACAGGTCACTATGACCTTGATCTTTGACCTACTAAACCCAAAATCAATAATACACCAATATGGGGATATTGTAATTTGTATGGGACTTGAAAATACATGGAAACCGCGTGGACCCGCGGCCCTTGATATTGATGATCTTCAAGTCCCACATCTTTAAGTCCCACATACCAGGCATTGATCTGGCACTATATTAATTTATTTCTTAATTTACTCTGAACAGAGTTTCCCTGAGGCTAGTAGCTATGATGAGGCACACCGAGGCAGCTGCCTCAATTAAATTTTGGTAATGTACATAGTTTACTTATTAACAATTTCATTATCAGTACATTAATATCAACCGTTGACAAAAAATATGTTGTGCTTAAAACTGAAAACAGTGTCAGGTAAATCCAACAAAATGCAGGAAATCAAAAAAAAAAAGGACATGGAGTCACGTCATGGAGGTGAATGTCACCGGACCCCCAAAAATATTTGCCTCGGGTAAATTTCAGGGCTGGCTATGGGCCTGATATGACATACAATTTTTCACAGGTTCTCACCTACATTTGGAATCATTTCATAATAACAGATTGACCACAACATTTTTTTGCTGGATATTAAATGATGAAGATGTGGTTCACATTGCTAGATAAACCTGATGACAGTTACTTCATTTTATTATGATTAATAGCTAACTACTATATACCCCAGTATAAAGGCCCCGGGGCATGACATTTTACAAAAGGGGGCATTTCTTTTTATTTTATAGGCCCCGCCCCCACCTCTTTTGGGAATTTTTATTTTTTTATAAGTGGACGAGCGTTTATACGGGGGTATACTGTATACATTACATTGGGTTAAATTATATGTTATATAAAAAATCTTTGGTGCATGCAACACATGGCGAATTGAGATTGCAAAAGATTGACAACAACAACTATTTTGTATTTCAGTGGATTAATTGTGACCCAAATCTATGACACAGCCATGATGACATGATGTAAGTCTATCTGATGATATGACCTACCGGTAAGTCTAATGGACTTATTTCCAAATGCACTAGAGATATGATTCAGGAAGTGCTCATGCCTTGTTTATGTAACAACCGAAGGATAGAACCATTAATTTTAATATTAAGACACAAACAAATATATTAAATTTCTGCTAGTTATATTGGAGATTTCTCAGGGACAGTGATAATTTTTTACTGGGAATTTCTGATTAGCTGGATTTTAGACGGAAAATCTTCTAAAAATTCTAAATTTTATTTAAAAATGATGTTGTTATGTATTTCATTCATTGAGAATTGTCACATATACATATTTTTGCCCAAGACTTATCTCATGCAGAGAGACCAGTAAACGTTTTTATTATAGAATTAACTTATTTTTCATCCCCGCCAAATCTTGAAATGTAATACATGTACATAAAGAAATAATCATTGGTTTTCAAAAACTTGTTCTCTCCAGACAAGTGTTTTTATCTGATTTTAAAACCCTCAGTAATAAAATCACATATTTGAAAAACAATGTTAAAGGGGTTGATGCAAAATTTTCTTTCATCTTTTTTCAAGTTTTTCAGAGCCCTTTAAAACAATGCATCAACCCCTTTAATTAAACCTCTGTGTCATCCATGTTCCGCTTGCAGGTGAGAATTTATTCACAACATCAATAAAATGCTTAATAATGTGAATAATACATACCATCTAAAATTTCCAAACATTTCTATTTTAACAAAAAACAATTGATTTATTGTATGAATTCTGTGCATCACAATAACAATAAATAGAAATCCATTTTTACATGCATTATACAGGGGCATAGCTACGGCATTTTTAAAGTTTTTAAAACAAATATGCATGTGGGGTCCGGGGAGGCATGATCCCCACCCAACCAAAAAAATATTTATTTGTAGATAATCTGTGGTGCATTTTGGGAGTATTTTAATGATTTAGCTCGTTTTTACTTTTAGAATTTTCATGAAAAACTGCATAAGAAAACACGGTCAACAAATTCCTTGTGTTTAATGCAATTTTGTGCTTTTTTATTTTTACAATGTGCGTTCTGCTACATAAAGGTAGCCATGCCCCTGGTTTAGCATACCTGTTTCTTCGATAACAGCTATTATATCAACCAAATAACAACATTTTACCATCTTTACTTCAGTACAGAGTTCTATTTAGTTAGCATGTACCATTATTAGTTATTGGGTTTGTTACTGAGCCCCTAAAGAAATATGTGGGGTCTGAGTTAGATTTATAGGGGGCGAGGCGATAGTCGAGACCCCCTATACATCTGACTGACCCCACATATTTCTGTAGGAGGTCAGTAGCATGAATCAATTTTGGTATCCATAATTGATATTGGTATCCATGCATCAATATTGGTATCCATGCATCAATATGCATCAATAGTGGTCGACAATTTGTAGTGGGTTCTGTTAAAAGTAACAACATTCTTGATTAACAAATATATATTATTACTAGTTAGACTAACTGATTTATTGCATCGAGCACCTTTGTTTAAAACAAATGCCGATATTTAATTTTCCATTTTAATGGAGCGTCAACGTCATTGAGACGTTCGCCCAATTTGACGTCATGACCGTTACAGTTTAAAAACATTATTAAATTTACTTATTATGTTTGTTACTAACGCCTTAAAAAATATCTGCAAATGATTTAAACTTTGAATCGGAATTGTAGTCCATATTGTTTTAGTGACGCTCTATGAAATCTACTGACCCACTATAGAAAATAGGGGGTCACCATGTGACCGTTCTAATCCAATGAAATTCTTAGGATTTTGTGCGAGGTGCAATAAATTACATTAGTCAGAATATGCTTATTGTTAACGATAGAGACTTTGTGTCGAGTATTTGTGTATAATAGTACCATCAAATTTGCATTGAATTCCCCAATATAACCAGCCGTTAATAGAAACAACTGATTAGAAACGTACGCTTCGTTAAAAAGGCACATTACTTTTTAACTGTTGTGTTTACATAAACATTACCTGTGCTATAAATAAACCATTTGTATATGCACACTTCCTGTGTTGTGCTTAGCATCGGCGCAGCGTGTAGGGGATACAGCGTAATTAGTATACAAATATTTATTCGGCATAATGTGTAGTTTAATTTTATTCAGTTTATTTGTTAGCGTAATTCGTTGTAACGCTTCCGAGTGCTTCGTCAGCTGATTCAGTTTATGTGTTAATCAGCAAATTCTGCCTTAAAGTTGCATTCCACACTATAAAAAAATATATTCCATAGAATGATAGTTTTATCACCTGGGAACTTGTCTGCATATATTCTCCAAAAGACATTGGTATAAAAAAAAGAATGTTTTTTCTCAGAGCGCTGTGGTCTAGTGGTAGAGCATTGGACCCATGATCGAAAAGTTTTGGTTCGATCCCCGCCATTGCCATATGCGTCTTGTCCCTGAGCAAGACACTTTATCTGTATTTGCTTAGTACTAGTTTTACCCAGGAAGACATCAAGAGTTATTCAAATAAGTTCATAGAGCTTTCGTTGCATTCAATGTAAAATAAATAAGCTTAAAGTAAATTAAATTAAACTGAAAAGAATGTCCATAAAAAATCCCATTAATCTGAGATATATTTCGGATTTTTTATTTATTTTTTATTGATTTATAAACATATTTATACTCTTGTATGAAACATCCCCGTTATATGGATAGATGGAAAGAAACAAAAAAAAATTACACTGTCTACACAAAAACATAAACCAACAGTATCTCATTTCACTTAACTCTGCAAGAATAAAGATAGTCGAAATATATCTTAAATGTCAAATATTCAACATTGATCACAGGTTTGTTATTTATAGCTGGTTTATAACAGTTGTTACAACAGTTGTATCCAATATAAGTAAGACTTTTTCTGTTTTACTTTTTACATTTTAATGAGCCTGTCACTCAGCCTTAAAGGGACACAAGGCAATCTTGATTTTTTAAATACTCGCGGCTTCCCTTTAGTTTTTCCACATAACGTGCAAGTCTTCAATCATTAATAACTATTATAAGAATAGTATAAATAGAGGATCTTACATAAGTACTCATTATTAAATTTATTAAACGAGTTGGCAAAATGATATAATGCGAGGCTCTTGCCGAGCATTATATCGTTTTTGCTAACAGTTTAATAAATTCAATAATGAATGAGAACGAATGTTAGATTCTATTTATCACAAAACTCACATATTGACTTTCATTGCATTTTGCCTGTTGCTTTAACACGCGAAACCGACATAAACCGTGGGAATTGGATCACAGTCATTATTGACAGTGCATACCAGGCTTATTTGCATACTTATATAACTAGTAGTATATTGAAAATATAGAATGGTGTTATTCCACTCCCACACCGTAAGTTATGTGATAAATTGTTTTCGCATATTATTAACTGTTAATTACATTGCACCAATAATATATTTAAACCTTTAAGATGATAAAATGAAAACTCAAAATGTTTATTTATTTATACGCAAGCAGGTTTAAAGTCAAAATGATACTGGATGAATATCAAGATGCTAATTTCAGTGCTTTATAACACGTCAAGATTGCCGTCTGTACCTTTAAATAAAATTTGATGAAATGCAACTTTAAGACTATAGGCAGAGGTGTGTCTTACTTCTAAGGCAATAATAGAATTTTAAAATTAAGTAAATATCTATCGCTTTAGAAGAAATCACATTGATTCAGTTGCAAACTAGTTTTCTACAAGTACTGCATGAGTAAAGCCTTAATTTATGCTCGACTAATATTAAGTTTTATCTACCAATTAAACAAGGCAACATTAAAAATGAGCTGAGAATTGTTTATAACAGCATGGTACATCTGTTATGCTTTTTTCAAAAGTTCAATCTGTGTTTTAAAACAGGTGCTGTTTTTATAACTTTGTAATAGGCCTGTCCATTAAACCAAATTGAACAGCAATAATATCACCCCACCCTAACTCAAACAAACATTGCCTTGTTCTTTTATAGTCGGTTCACCAGGCTTTTATTGGGCTTAAGGTTAGTTACGACTTACCATCCACAAATAATGATATTTTCTATTTTAAAGGCCTTAACTTTATGAATGAGCCTGAATATGACCCTTATTTAATTCATTTTGCACAGTTATATGTGCTATCATAGGTTACGCAACAGGGTTAATTTAACCATATTCACAAAGATTTCATTCACAAAATATGGTGTGTTCAAATTTTAGACCTGAGCAAAACAGTGCTAACACCATATTTTGATTGATATGACATCTGTGTCACGAATTATAAATTTCTAGAAGAATACTGATGTACCCCATTGAAAGTAGACAAATAGTGCAGACATTACAAGTATGCACTGTGCATTTTTTTACAAATGTTAAGCAATATTGATAAAATATAGCACAATAAACTGAGATTTACATAAAAGCTAAATGTCTAAAACCTGGCCCTTAATCCAGGGTCCCGAATATTGAGGCCAAAACTGCTTTTGGGCCAAAACATGTAAGGGGTTAAATAAGTATGGTACCCAAACATCTTATGATCTGATGGATTCTGGGACATGTCAAAAGGTCAAGATATGGTATCACTGATAGATAACCTAATCATAAGGACGAAGCACTAGGGTCCCGAATATTATTTTTCGGGCCAAAACATGTAAGGGTTAAATAAGTATGGTACCCAAACATCTTTTTCTGGACAAATAAGTTGTCCAAAGGTCAAGATATAGTATCACTGATAGATGACCTAATCTCAAGGACAAAGCACTATAAACAAACTACATTACCATGTTTACTAGTTCATACATTATTGTTAATAACAATATTGTATCCAATTGTATTGCTGTTAAATGGCACATCCACCTCATTGTTTATGTTATTTTGAGATAGAGTGGAAGGATACATAGGAATCCATGATCAGGCCTGACTCTTACTATGAATAGATTTCTATGGTTGTTTAACATGCTCGGAGGATAGACAGGACTGTCCGGTTTATGTCCCCATCCAAATGACCAGACTAGGGAAATGCCTAAAAAACATACTGAAGTAACCTAGTGGCACCAGTGAGGTTTGAGCTAATTAGGCTCTAGGGTTTGAGCTAATTAGGCTCTAGGATTAGGCTCTAGGTTTGAGCTAATTAGGCTCTAGGGTTTGAGCTAATTAGGCTCTAGGGGCTTGAGCTAAGTATGCTCTAGGATTTGAGCTAAGTATGCTCTAGGGTTTGAGCTAATAAGGCTCTAGGGTTTGAGCTAATTAGGCTCTATGGTTTGAGCTAATTAGGCTCTAGGGTTTGAGCTAATCAGGCTCTAGGATTAGGCTCTAGGGTTTAAGCTAATTAGGCTCTTGGGTTTGAGCTAATTAGGCTCTAGGGCTCGAGCTAATTGAGCTAATTAGGCTCTAGGGTTTGAGCTAATCTGGCTCTAGAGTTTGAGTTAATCAGGCTCTAGGGTTGAGCTAATTAGGCTCTAGGGTTTGAGCTAATCAGGCTCTAGAGTTTGAGCTAATCAGGCTCTAGGGTTTGAGCTATTTAGGCTCTAGGGTTTGAGCTAATTAGGCTCTGGGGTTTGAGCTAATCAGGCTCTAGAGTTTGAGCTAATTAGGCTCTAGGGCTTGAGCTAATTAGGCTCTAGGGTTTGAGCTTATTAGGCTCTAGTGTTTGAGCTAATTAGGCTCTAGTGTTTGAGCTAATTAGGCTCTACGGTTTGAGCTAATTAGGCTCCAGGACTTGAGCTAATTAGGCTCCAGGACTTGAGCTAATTAGGCTCTAGGGGTTTGAGCTAATTAGGCTCTAGGGTGTGAGCTAATTAGGCTCTAGGACTTGAACTAATTAGGCTCTAGGACTTGAGCTAATTAGGCTCTAGGGTTTGAGCTAATTAGGCTCTAGGGTGTGAGCTTGAGCTAATTAGGCTCTAGGGTGTGAGTTAATTAGGCTCTAGGACTTGAGCTAATTAGGCTCTAGGGTTTGAGCTAATTAGGCTCTAGCCCATGAATTTCAGATTCAGAGTTGAATGTGCTAACCAGTGGACCACCTGGCTCCAATATTGTATCTAATGTCAACAACTCAACACTATAAATTATAACAACATCTCTCTAAACACTATAAATTATGACAATATCTATCTAACCACTATAAATTATGACAATATCTATCTAAAACACTATAAATTATGACAACATCTCTAAACACTATGTATTATGTTATGTTTACAACATAATTATGCCTTTAAATTAATACCTATGTAATCTTTTTCTTTGAACTTGATCTAAAAAAGTTTGTTACAAGTAGAGTATACATACTTCTCTATTAACACAATTTAAAAGAGCAATAAAACAGAAACATTGTAAGTTGTCCCTTGTTTTTTGGTCAATATAATATAGTTTCACCTATTAAAACTGTTGTCGCTTAACAAAATACTATTTTTAGCCAATTTATTTCAGGGATCCTTACTGGCGCAACATCAGGACTTGTACGACAGAGAAACTTCCACAACATATTCATGTAACAAGAAATGTCACCTGTAAGTGACAAATGCCGCCCATAGCAATGCAACTCTACAGGCATACATACATCGTAGCAGACGCGCGTATTACACTCCCAACGATGCCTAACAAACTCGGAACCATACAAATTGCCTCCTAAAATATATTTGACCAAAGATTTGCAAAGCGGTATGAATGCTTATTAAAATCGGTAGGCAGTAGAAGCCTTCAGAACTCGGTAGTCTACCGCGTGAATCGGTACAGCTGGCAAGTATGCCTTTAAGTTACAAACTTGATTCTTGCATGTGACACATCTTGCTACTGTGTGTAACATCTGTGTGAAGTTTAATAAAATTCCCTTTATTACTTTCGAAGGTATGAATTAAAAATAAAATTATTTTTTCGGCCAGATGAATGGACAACTGGACGAACAGGGGCAGAAAAATCCATGAATAATCCATTCTAATGAAACATGATAAATGAGTGACATACACATTCAAAAAGAATATTATTAAAACCAAAAATAGTTGCACACATACACTGAGGTCATAGCTATAATTTAATATTGAAAAGCAATATTGTGGCACACAATATTTAATATGTTTGTTGAAAAACACAAGTTAGTTTTTTGTTAAATTTGTTGATAAACCTCAAATTAATTAATAAAATCAAAACAAAGTTCAAGCATGGACATCGTTTTTACTTCTTTTTGTTAAATGTGAAATATCAACCATAAAGCAAACACAGATGCATCTATCAAAATCCTACCTAAGTT